>CALNHX010000766.1:0-288662 GCA_940337035.1 Agriotes lineatus | reverse complement strand
TATTACACAGCGACTGTTGTGAGGAAGGAAAAATGTTTTGGCCTTACCTGGTGGCGAAAGTTATAGTAGGTATTTTGCCGGCTGGTAACTATCGGCCTAATTGGGCTAACTGGTCGAGAAGGGTTGGGGTTCCAGCTACGCTGAAAGAGAATAAAAAGGACAGGGCGCCAGGTTCTCGACTTCGTTTAATCCTTGCGTCGGACCATTACAAGGTAGGGATAATTCCAGCAAATCGACCAGATAAAAATACAGACCAATAAAATATCACGGCTTTATTTAAATTGGTGGGTACTATAGTGCAGTTCACAAGCATGCAGGTATAAATATAGATACAATTATAAATGTAAATATAAATAAATTTAGGAAGGTATACGGCGGACAAAACGAACACTTTAAAAATTAAGATCGGGTGCCGCATAGGCAGTAACAAAAACAATAGTTAGACAAGTATAGGTCACAGAGCGGGCACAACAAGTAATACGCCGGTACAGAGCAATGCAAGTTTGTTCTGGTTAACGTTAAGCCCCGAATGTTAGCTTTAATTGACGTTAAGGCGATACTCAAAAATGTCTAGCTGTCGGAAGCAACGTGCGTTTAGTATGGCCATACGATAACGTCGAGGTCCCTAATAAAAGAAAGACATCAAGGTATCCATGAATACTATAGCAAGCACTTGAACCTGCCAATTAACAGGTTTGGAACAGGCGTAAAACAAATTTGCGTAAACTAATACATAATACACCAGGCGCAACGAGTAACAACTATACTAGCGTCTTGCCTGTAGGAATGCACGTCCAGATCTAACCTTTCCGTTTGCTTCCTTGGCAGTCTGGCTCACCTGGGGGCAGCAGAGAGGTGAAAGTCACGGCAACAGCTGCTAATAGTGGTGCAAGCTATGAATTCGGCGGGTGGCTTACAGGTAGGTGTAGTGCGGACGCTTATTCCCTATCGTAGTCCACTGGGGTTGCCAAATACACAGGCAATTCGTCAGTTTCAGGAGCCCAGATCGACAGCTTGGATTCCAGAAAAGTAAACATCAACGGGAGATGGTTAATCCCAACATGAGATGGCTAAAAACGTACAAGAATTCCCAAGTGAGCCCTCGCATAAGAAGATAGTGCCTTAGCTTACCTAACGATGGTGTTTAGTCAGGGGGGTGTGCAAACGTTGGCCCCATAAATCCGCAGTAGCGATAGGACGTAAGTAAAACAACTATCTAGCAATTACAAACGTCCGAAACAAAGCATGAGTGCTTCCAGGTCCTCCATAAGACTATTCGGAGATGAGCTCAACAAAAAGGGCTCTTCATAGTACTAAGCTGCAAGGGACAACCAACTAGCCCGGTAATTTTGCTTGGAAAGCAAGCAGAAGTTCAACACCAGCTTCACAAGTTACAAGGCATCAAAATTTTTGGGTAAGTGGACCCACAGAAAAACTTCCTAAAAGATTTGACTGCAACAAGAGATAACGAAGTTGTTCTAGCAATAAATCAGGTCAGAGAATGGTTTATAATTATTGCCATTACGGGTGCCTAACCACCAGGCTTAAATATTTGTAGAAGTAGAGCCAAAGTCTAGCTAATTACTAGGGGAGGTTTCTACCAAACTACCTATTAAATATAATAAAATGTTTAAAACTAGGATACAGCTAACTAGGCTTATTCTAATGCATGCAAAACCACCAAATTAGACCACGGGCTAATACTTAGGAATAAAAATGGACTAGCCAATTTTTGCTAATACAGGGGAAGCTATAAAAGTATAGTAACACTGTCCAGACGCACCAAAAGGGCTATACATGTTGTTTTTTATTAAAACTCTAGTTTCGCATTTATTACTACATAATGCCAATTTTTACTGAATACCTTAAAAAATAAAATAAATTCCACTACGCAGATCATTAATATCAACAGGTACTTAATGAAAATCCAAGTTTTTAAAGTCGCAGGGCATAATCAATTTCTACTTTAGGGCAAATGCGTGAAATGGCAAAGAAGATTTAGGTCTAGCTCTATGGCATCTGAAGTGATAAGAAACATGCAGGGACTTAAAGGTTTAACGTATTACAACTGATGGCCGTCTTATCAAATTATAATGATGGATGCGGATCTCGGCAGACTAAACTTGTTGACGTAATGCTATCAAACAATAAAACACTAAAGAATAATTCAGTATATAGCTTTGGAATTTTTCACAATTGTAAAGGTTTCGAAGCAATCGTGAATGGACAATTGTTACTACCAGAATGCGTGTAGTCTGCAGAGTGATTTAAAAAGTGTGGATATAAATTCAGAAGTCTATTAATCATGCAATTTCGAAAAAAATTTAATCGTATGTGCATGTCCAATTCTCAAGGGTTACTGAGATAATGAAGAAAAACCGTTTATTTATAATATTAACGCCCTACATCTAACTCACATAGAAACAGTAATAAAAAAAATGTAAAATGACAACAGTAGGCAACTAAGATTGATTCTACAGCCAAATTTTGGTTCTAGAATTACATAGATTTTTTATTCAATGCCTGGTATGATTCATAGGCCGGTCAAAATGCACTCTGCCCGATTTCGGATCGGAACTATACAGGGTCGCTAAAAAGTATGGATACAGGTAAATGCTTTTAGAACGGTTTAGCAGAACTCGTTGAAATTTGGCACACAACTAAAAGTGTTGAAATTCTATCATCTGAGATTGTTTAGAATTTTCTCATCATCGTTTATTTTCAAGATACAAGGCCAACTTGAACTCTTTAAATGGCACAGGGGTAAAATGTGATATTTTTGAAAAAAGTATTTTTTTATGAATTCAGTAGTGTAACACATGCCCACTTTTATTTTTATTGAAAGCTAAAAAATCAATATTAGCTTTGAAAATACTGTTATTAGCAATCTGTCACTTACATATAGAAAAATTAAACGTTTTTACAATAATTAGTTTGACAATACTACATTTACGTGAAACTCAGCGTGATGATGGTTGGATACGGTGATAGAAGACGAAGTTGTGCTTCGGTAGTGATCCTTTTTAATGAGATTCATTCAAATTTTATTAATTCGACATTTTTTTTAAAAGTTTTGATTAAAATAAGATATCCATGTATTACATCACTGAATTCAGACAAAAATACTCTTTTCGAAAATATCAAATTTGTTCACTCGTGCCATTTAAAAAAATCAAGTTGGCCTTGTATCTTCAAAATAAACGATGGCAGTAGAAAATTTAAAAAAAATCTCAGATGGGATTCTAGTTGTGTGGCAAATTTCAACGAGCTCTGCTAAACAGTTCTAAAATATTTAGCTGTAATCATACTTTATGGCGACCCTGTATATAGCCCAAGCACAAAATATATCGACCCCAAAAAAGTAGGTAGTCCTGATTTTTGGCATAAATATTTCCTCGTACTCTAGGAGTCGCTCTTTAAAGGTCCCCGCCACTGGGGTGGCGGTAGTTTTCAAACATCTACTGCTCAGGTAAAGTATTTTTTTTTTGTTTTGAACACGGCAAAAGAAAATTCGTTTAGCATCTGAAATTATGGCCTCATGCAAAATTAGAAAATATCGGATGACTTTTATTAAAACGTGTCTATTAGATTTCGGTATGGGATCTGCGCAGGTGCTTCATCTCATTCACAAGGTTCTATAAAAATAGGTCAATATTTCTGAAATTTTGCAGGGGGCTACAATTTTACATTCTAGACTACTTTTTTAATATTTTTTATATTATGAACGCATACAGTATTTTATTCTGATTCATTTTAATATAGGCCCGACTCCAGAGACTGGGGTGCTGAGGAACATTTGTGCCAAAAATCAGGACTACATTATATTTTTAGGTTTCCCTTAAAATTTATATAATATGCCTGGGTAGCTAGAATTACAAAAGCAATACCTAACTGGAGCACATGCCAATAAAATGCAGGACAACTTTTATACTTTATGTTAACGGTTTTTGGTTGTTGACTCGCCTTGTCTGATGCTATGTTCCTACATGGAATAAGGTGCTCGAATTTTACTATGGTATAGCCGAATTAAAGGACATCCTAATATACCTTGAGATAGACTGAACGAGTGGCTTAGATCTGACGGAAATTGGAGAACCAGATAATTTTTAACAGTAAGTTAAAGGACACAGAAATATATAATAATAATTAAAGACGTATGTATCTGTCTCCAGGGCAATTAATATCTAAATTAATTCTACCTAAACGGAGAGCATAGGACTCGATAATACCCACGCAAAGTAGAAGTTTTTATAGGGACTTACCTTGATGGATATATACAGGAAGGCTCACATGTGGAAGTGGCACGTCGATTGACCCGTGACTCCAGGAGCACAAAACGATAAACACGAGCGATTACACAAAACAACAAAAAACGGGATCAGTTGACCGACCGTTCACCAACTCGTCTTAGGTTCATCTCCTGCTATGTGGGCCACTGACCCAACATTTAGGGGTGGCAGGAGAGGGGACAGTAAGCCCCATAACTCGACGTTCCACCAATAGTGGGTACACTTACCGCTAGGTAGAATTACAAACTACACTAAATTTATGTACAGCTATTTACTTGTATTAAGAATTACGAATGAAATAAACTAAACTAACATGATTAAAAGCTAAATACCAAACAACGTAACAGTATTAAATCAGTTTCAAGATAGGCACTCACCACGTGTTAATAAGAGAATAGTTAAACTTCAACTCAAGAATCGAAAGATACACGTTAGTAGCGAATAAAGTAAATTGAAATTTATAGCCAACTGAGAAAACTGCCAAAAAAGAATTAGGTGGACCTTATTTATCGAAAAATAAACACGACAGTAGTAGATTGGATAACAATAGCAAGAAGTAATTACGAAGGAATACCAAAAGTAGAAGTAAGTAATGAAACGACAATATCAATGGAAAGAAGACGCGAGTCTATAACATCTTACTAATTTTTTTAGTACCATGTAACAAAAGAAGAAACTATTAACATCGTATCTTGTTAATATTCAATACAACTAGCGCACAATAAAAAAAAACGTAGAGGAGTTGCATGAAAAATGGTAATTTTCTTATTTAATTGCCATAACCAAAAGAAACCAATAGCTACAACCGCCAGATTCAACAACTCACAGTCGTATACTCACTGAAACATAATATCCCAGGCATAATAGATATCAACCTCAAAAAATGCATTCCTGATTTTTGGCACAAATGTCCCTTAGCACTCAGCATAAATTAATTCATTAATGACTACGTGGATACAGTTGCCGAGCGGGCTAACTCAGGGAGACGGTCTGTAGTTTTTAAGTAGATATGGTTAAATTAAATAGCCAAAAATGAACGCCAACGAGACTTAATTAACGACAAGTGTATACATGTATCATAGAGAATTCGTAAACTTAAGTAGCATAATTATTTTTAAAGAAAGGTTGAAGCCAAGAACAGGTAGCAGTAGCAGTAACAAAACCACAATGTTAGTATTACAGTATAATTATCACGAATTCAGTATCATATCGTACAAAGTACAGGTGATTATTTGTTAAACAACGGTTATCGTAAGGTAATAAATCTAGGCAAAAATTTAAGGTGCACCTAATAACACAAACTCGGCTTGTCAGAAAATGAACTTAAAACGCAGATTAAAAAAGACAAACTTAATTATATTAAACAATACAACAATTTAAAGAGATGTAACGAAGTTTAACGTAAGCTCCGTGAAAGGAAAACATCCAGTGCCTTCAAGTACTTAGTTTGTGAAGCGAACTGCACATAACCGCGAGAATCCCAAACTAATGCCTCCAGTATTCTGACGTAATTCTGAAGGTAACTATAGTAATCAAATGAGGTACACAGCTTCGGCTCACGACCCATAGTATGTTATAACATGTTACTCGACTCCTTTGGCGATTTTCTGGCTGTCCACTAGGTAGGTCGCGTAGATAGCACAGAATCATGTGATTAAAAACCCCAAACAGCCCACACGAAGGTCGGGAATAGAAGGTGCTTTTCAAAGCCCATATAGGGCCAATCTCGACGCCCTCAATCTGAGAATATCAATTAAGCTGAGCTCCGACCATGCGGCTATTAAGAAAAACAAAAGCGCAAAATAAGTCACGGATGCCTTATATCATGGCATAAAAAGCTTCAATCGACTTAACGCAGATGAATTTAGGCCACCTGTAGAAATGGGTCGGCAAAGCGCTTTAATCTGCCACAACTGGCCTGAGAAATAATGTGTCAGCAAATCGCCAGAGTTGCATAAGCCGCCACTATCAACGAGGGCATTCCGCAAAATATAAACTGCATGTCCGCAAAACCACTGGATGATCCAAAAGGCGCTAAAACTCTTCACCATCACAGCATCAAACGAAAGAGGACGCCAGGAACCAAAAGCCAAGTTCATGTCCCTGCTCATGCCAATAAATATCGAGAGATAAAAAAAAAAACTGTTCCTCTGCGGGCTGTGGAAATTCAACGTATGAATAATATGTTGGTGACACTGTACGTCAATGTCAAATTCGAGGTTAGCAGGTTAGGATTTGCGTCATTTTGTGTCATAACTGACGGAAAACCTAACCTGATAACTTCGAATTTGACATTGACGTACAGTGTCACCAACATATTATTCATACGTTGAATTTCCACAGCCCGCTGAGGAACAGTTTTTTTTTATCTCTCGATATAACGCAAAGAGCGGGGAGTGCGCCAAATTCAAATCTTGTACTACAGACATAGGAAAACATAGACGGCACCCATAGAACTGCGAAACTGTCAATGCGTAATCTAAATGTAACAACTCTAGGAGCTACCCTTTAAAATTCCCCGCCTCAGGGGTGCCGGCGTCGTATCAAGGAGGCCTGGCAGTAGTTAAAAGACATCTTGTGTGCAGGTAAAGTACTCAAAACTCTTTATAAACTGACGATTTCTCCTTCTGGTTCTTATTCCGAAAAACTAGGACGCCGATACCCCAAAGACGGGGACCTTCCAAGGGTCGCTCCTATTGCACTAAGGAACATTTTTAGCAAAAATTAGGACTACATTTTTTGAGAATTTCCTTGAAATTTGTTTGATATGCCTAGGCTACACATGGTAGTCGAGATATGGCGTAAGATACGGTACAAAGAGGCAATAAACACGCATGGAAAACAACAATGGTTGGTGGCGAGCGACAAATATGCATTTATTCAAGACAAAAACCTTCATACACCGAGTTAAATGTTGTTACACCAATATTTAGGAGAGACAATTGCAGCGAACACTTACAAGCAAAAATGTCTGACTGGCTAAAAGCGCACGGAATTCATTTGGCGAAGTGTAAAAACGCTGATTGAAATGAGCTCATCAGGTGCTTCAAAAAAAGTTATTTATAACACAATCGTGCCCTACAATAGGGCATCCCCGAACAGATGTAAATATAAATAGCGATAGTATCAAGAAAGAAGTTCGTATAATCACACGTATATAAGCAAAATTACCCGGCTACCCTTTTTAACAAATAAAAACTGCAGCAAAGAAGCAGAAAACATGTAAAGCAAATTATATTGGTAAACAACAGATTGTTGTTTCCAGTCACAAAGCTACGATCAAATTAAACTGATGGTTATGACATGAAGAGCCTGTCAGGACACGCTCGCGATTGCAGGTGTTTGGTACTTTTCCAGCCCCAAATCTACAACCCAATAATCGTATAGAACATCATGGTAAAGCACTTCAAACGTCCACGGATCTTCGGCAGATCGCACGGCGAATCTCGATAGTACTTGGAGAAATATCGGAAAATTAAAGTAACATAAAAAGCGCAGCAAAGAGGGAAATAAATCAAATAAAAAGTGCTTGATATTGCTAGCGACAGAACGGTATTTTACTTCCAAATTCTAGAAATTCCTGAAGTAATTAAATGGGTACAGCAATTCACCAAACCAATAAAGCTACGCGTGCCTCAGATTATCGGTGAAACCTCTGAAAATAACGTGTCTTGTAATTTCAGAAGTAAAAGTGTGACTCCTAAAAGCCACCAAAAACAAATAAACACCAGAAAAATTTCCTAGTCTGAAACCGTATACGGAAAGCAAAGGAATGCCAAATGCGAATTCACACAAAACTACTTAGGGAACCTGAAACACACTACGTCGTTCAAAGGCAAAAGCGGGTAAAAGAGAAGAAAAATTTCATGTTGCAACAAACATACATGCTTACCTGTAAATTCGATTTAGAAAAATTGTAATGCCTTAGAGCATCTGCAAACGATAGGGATTCTACTAGAACACCGGAGTAAATAGTATAGTTAGTCTCTGTGAACTGCGATTCGATGAAAGATATGACAATAATGAAACCTATAATCTAATGGATATCAGAATATACTCGAGGTATACCGCAGTAGTAAAAATAACTACATATATGAAGGTACAGTATTACAGTAACAGTAATACATCAAAATACTAGACCAATTAGAAAACGGAATCGTGGATGGCAAAAATGTATCTTTACGGCAGCAGAAGAATTTATTCTCTAAAAACTTAACTATAAGGATAAGTGAATAAATATATGCTATGAGAGATTAATCAACCTTAGACTTGTAAAGACTACAAGCTTAGCGGAACGGTAGGTCATGTTAGGATAATTAAATTAGTAAATGTTGAGGATAGGGTTAAAAATTAATATACGAAAATCGAAATACATGACAGAGGACTTAATGAAATAGATGTAGAAAAGACACAGAGTTATATAGACTTATCTACGATAAATATATAGAGAAAGAAAGAAAGAAAGTAACCTTGAACGATAAGAGACGCAATACGTAGAGAAGACGAAGAAAAAATGTAGGACATGCCGACATAAAGATACTAGCACAACAAAATTGGAGAAAGGCATGACATATGGCTCGGATAACTGAAGATAAATGGGCAAGATAGATCATACAAGGAAGGTGGTGGGAAGCCAGAAGACAAAGAGAGCGCCCAATAAAAGTTGGCTAGACGATATCAAAGCACTTGCAGAATCGCTGATGGGGAATCAGAAAAATGGAGAATTTAGGGAAGGCCTATGCTTACAGAATAGTAGAACAAGGTTAAATACAAAATAAGAAAAAAGGGATGTAATTAAATAGAATGCATAGCAAAAGTTAGAAGAGACTTTGCTTGCTTTCACAGCACTTAAAACTTTGTTTATAAAAATGCAATTGTATCCGTAACGTTTACGTACGCTAACAAAGTTCTATAAAGATAAAGCTCTTCCAGTAGATAACTTTAAAATTAATTTCAATTAATTTGTTTTGTAACTTCTTATCGCTTGAAATATTCCATGATGTGATATCGTCAAACTAATTTTACGAGAGCCACCTCTAGGAATGACACGTAGCCTTAAGTGGGAATAATTTATAGGCTACGTCATTCCGCATCGTCTAGTAGAAGCTCCACTTGTAAATCATCGGCAGTAAAATAACTTGGGGCATTAAACGTGGCGTTACAGATATTAAACGTCATTTGCCCTTAAAGCATTAAGGGATTCAATTTCGAATAAAATTAATTTTTGGCACTATTATGCCTAGCGAAGTTGGTTTATTAGTTTTCCAGCGATCCAATATTTTTGCCCCGCAATTAACGGTTGTAAGCGGGCAATTTGGCAGCCGAATTTGACACGTAGCTGCCTGGAGCTTCGACAATTAACTTAATCCTTAATCAATAAGTAATTGCGGCAATTATATCGAAGAGGTCGAATTTCAGACGATAATTTATGGCTGCCTGGCCGGTGATAGTTGCTACATGTTTGGGTATTTATTTTGGGTGGCGGACTGTCACGCCAAGTATCGATTACAGCGCCACTGCGGCAAGTGTCCGCCACACACCACCTACCCAACTTACCCCATTCACCACGCCTTATGCTTATTAAGAGAAACTTGTACGGTAGGATGCTTTCATGTCACCAATTAGAAATGGACAGCACAAAGGTAATGAACGTACTTTGCAATCCACGTACGTGTGCTGCATGTATTTCGTTGCTTCTGGCTGAGTTGGTTTTATTGCAGCGGCTTTTATGAACCGGCGCCTTTCAGCAGTAGGCGGCGGCAGTTGCGATATTTTAAACATTTAGAGGAAATTGAAATGGATTTATTCCTGAACCGAAGAGGCGTCGCGTAATTTTCTAAGCTTTGAACAAGTAGATTCTGGAATTCAATTACAAACTTTACTTTGGTATTAGACTCTGGCCTAAGAGACAGTCAATCCTCAAGGTTTATTTGCCGAGACTCCGCAAATATTTGCTGATAGATAATTACTTCAAAAAAGAAAACTAGCTTCAGACGCATTTTCCGATTTTTAATTAAAGTATAATTTTTCACAGCCTCTTTAAAAAACATTTCTTTCCGTTACTGATTGCTACCTGAGTTTTCTTGTTTCCTATTACAGTATTTTTCATAATATTCAAAGAATATTATTTTCAATTAGGCATTGAGGTGAACTCTTTGAAAAATATGAGTACGTGCATAAACAAATAAAAATTGTACAACACCAAGAACCAGCTCTATGTAAAGTCTTCAAGAAAATTCAGTAAGAAGAAAGCATACCAAAACCACAACATGTTACCTCCTACAAATCGAATAATAATGGCAAACACGACCTTAGAGTATTACTACACTTGCAATATATTATATTAGAGTTGTTAATCTTACGCTGAGACTGTCTTTATGCTGCATGCATAGAAAGCATGGGTTTGGCTAAACATTTTTAGATGAGTTACTAATAAAGGGGTTTCTTCAAACAAAGTGTGCATCAACGAACGCACACACATCTTTCCGATTTTCTAGGGCCCGAGAACTTTCCAAGTTTGTTATAAGTGAAGTCTAATTTTGCAGTTTTTCCAATAATAGTAGATTACGTTATTAGGAGTAAAAGTGATACTTTATGTGGCGAAGCTGAAGTTTATTTAGCCGAACGTTAGCGAGGCAAATAATTCAGATAAGCCACATAAAGTCACTTTTACTCCGAATAACATATACTATTTTATGCGCAAACTTATTCAGATAAATTTCATTAATATAAATGAAAAAAGATGCATCGGTCGGGAATCAAACCCGGGCCACCCGCGTGACAGGCGAGCAGTCTACCCCTGCGCCAACCTCGTTTGTCTAAATAACGCGTTATTATAATAGTATATGAACATACTGAATCACCTGAGCTACTAGCACACGGCCACAGCAGCTGTCACTTCATAACCCACGGCGACAGCTGCTCCACTCCGCTGCTTAAAGGATTTAATTAAATTAAAACTTTTTCGTATTCTTTTTGAAAATAAAAGCCGGCCTACGCTCTAAGTCTAAACATTAGCAAAATTTTAAGCCATCATACAATTTAATCGGTCCAGTATCTCGGAGGATATAGCGAACAAACATAGAAAGAAAGGAAGAGAGCAACGATTTTATGTGATTAGGCACATAAAGTATGCAAAAGTTGCTATTTTATCTGCTTAATCAGATAAAGTGACACTTTGACCTTGTCAATAAGGACACATATGTTGTCACTTTTATGACGTTTGCGGATGAAAAAAATTTTTGAGATGATAAAGTTAAAAAATTAAAGTGAAAGCATATTTCAAAACTAACACAAATGTGAATTGCAATTGAGGAAGCCATTGGCCCGAATAATAATACTAATAATAGTAGTTTTCTTTATTCCCCGAAAGGACATAAGGTGGTTACAAATATTTTTCACTGTTTTTTGTCGTCCACAATTGGATTCAGCTGTGCTATTGATTTCCTACTTTCATCTGCAACAGTTCTCTTCCAGGTCTCTCGCGGTGGTTCTATCTTCCTTTTCCTTTGCGGATTACATTCCAGCCGGGCCCGGCATAGTTCTTCACGCGATTGAATGACTGCAGCCCGTAGAGAAGCATTAGTTTGACCGTTGCGTAGAAGATTTTCACTTTTGTTAGCAAGAGAACCCCTTTGCTTTGCTTATTTCTTGTTTAATATCTGCTAACGACCCTATAACGACACTATTAGCCAGATATATAAGTTCACGTATCACTTCCATACTACACCCCCCTCTATCTGTGCTTTCCAGACTACTCCAAAGCTTTTGATAACCTCAACTGGAACAAACTGTGGTCGATACTTAAAGACATGGGCGTACCAAGACATCTAATTGAACTCGTTAGACGACTATATAAAAGCACCAAAGCAGTGGTTAGAGTAAACGGAGTAGTCTCAGAAAACTGTGCTATCATGAAAGGCGTTAGACAAGGTTGTGTCCTCTCTCCACTCTTATTCAACGCATATACAGAACATGTTATAAGATTAGTTCTAGAAGAGTGGGAAGGTGGCGCAATCATAGAAGAACATAAAATAACTAACCTGAGGATGCAGATGACACCACGTTAGTTGCAGGCACCATCAAAGAACTACAGAATCTCCTAGAAAAGCTGGAGCAAACAAGCACCGAATACGGACTCCAGATAAACCGTCAAAAAACGAAAGCCTTAATTGTTGACCGGGAAAATAATAACCATCCAACAATAACACAAGTCGCAGGATGCGATGTAGTACCAGCGTTTATATACCTTGGCTCTTTAATAAGTGGAACAGGAGACTGTTCGCAAGAAATCAAACGAAGGATCCAACTTGGCAGAGTCGCCATGAGTCAACTTACAAAGATATGGGCAGACGGAAACGTTCGTAAAGAAGTAAAGATAAGGCTGGTAGAAACCTTAGTCTTCCCAATAGCTCTATACACTTTAGAAACTTGGACAGTTAAAAAAATCGACCAACAAAGAATAGACGCATTTGAAATGTATTGTTGGCGTCGTATGCTCCGCATACCGTGGACAGCAAAACCCACAAACACCTCAGTGCTGCAGGAAATACAACCGTCAATCCGCCTCTCTCAATTAGTATACCAGCGGATACTACGATTCCTAGGACACATAGCACGTCGAACTGATAGTCTAGAGAAAACATCGTCATGGGTAAAACCAACGGAAAACGGAGGCGAGGAAGATCGCCACAACGCTGGTTAGACATAACCGAAAAAGTATTGAACGAAACACCGCGGTCGGCCATCCAAAAAGCACAAGATAGAAGCGCATGGGGAACTCTTGTTACATATAATGTGATAAACGTCCATTAAGGATCACAACACGTCAATAATGACGTTATGATAGACAGAGAGAGATCACTTCCATAGGGTTGCCCTCCATTGACAGGTCACTCAGGGTTGTTACGTTAATGTCAAGGAAGCTTTTCGTGATCCTTTCTTAAGCAATTCTCTCTTCCTGTTTGATATTAAACACACATCGACCGCATATTTCAAGTCCTTCAATGTTTCTGTTAACCTCGCTTTTTTCCTTGGAATGCGCCAATTCGTTTATTATCCATGGTAATTAGAAACAGAAGGAGGGAAGAATAAAACCCTGTTTCAATCCAATCGCAGCTTCAAACGGTGTAGATAGCTTTTCTTTGTGTAGTACCCGACATTTAGAGCCCTCATAGCCTGCTCTGGTTAGATTTCTTACTTGGAAGGCCCCTATTTTTAATCCCTTTCCAGATGTATTTACCGGTTAATCGAGTCAAAGGCTCCAATAAACAGTAGTTGCAGTGGGGCTTAATATTCAAGTGATTGCTCTATTAAAATTATGATTCTGTTAATGTTATCTGTACATCATGAATGGCACGCCGGCGCCGGCGCCGTGGCATTGTTTGTGAGGACACTGTTTTGAATCTAGCGCTTCTCTGAATTTTCGGCGCTTGTATCTCAGATTTTAGTATTTTTCCCGCATAATTAAAGCCCAAATTAAAAGTTTAGTTGTGTTTCCAAACCTAATTCCGGTTATCTCATACAGTAGCGTTTCCCGGCCCATTATAATTTATAAGAGCAGCAGTGTTTGAAATCTAAATATAGCTTTGGTTTTCGTAGCAGTGCTGCAATGTGCCTTTATCGTATTCTTAATTGCTTCTTGCCGCCGGCGAGCCGGCCCTTGCTTGTTTGTGGTTCCCCTGTGTGCGCGAAACCATGTTGAACAACTTGACGTCATGGGTATGTTCTCCTGTAGGATAAAAAGAACAAGTCTTCTCTCCGTGCGGGGGCAGTCCGAGTTTCGCGGACATTCGTCATCACGCGCTAAGACAGCTTACAAGTGAGTTCTTCTTGCTAAGGGCGCGCCCTCGTGGCGCGCGCTGCCTCGTTAAAAGTGCCTTTGTATTAAGTCTTCAATACCTGACCGAACGTGAAGAACACCTCGAAAAAGTGGTTAGCCGGTGGTGATAAAAACCCTTGTTGCTTCAAGGGGGAGCTTTTGTTTTACGGACCGTTTGCTCAATAATGTTGTGCGTTCTTGTCGATATCATGCTGCTGTGAATAATGCTGTTAAAACGGATTTTAAGGAAGAGCGCACCTTAAGCATATATATACAGAGTGGGTTATTGTTGTTTTACCGTTACGACCCATTTCCAAACCTTCTCAGTAAGGATCCTGCTACACATTCGCCCCGGAAAGCTGTCGGCCACCCCTTTTCCGTTTATTTGGCCATCGTGTTGTAAGCGCCTTTGACTACTAACGAATGCAATTCCTTGATAAGACATTCCTCGCTGCCATCATTCGAATCTCCATTGCTGGAGTACTACAAAGGTTATTGTAAACTGTTGGATTTATAGTCGTTCGTTCAAAAGTGCTGCGCCTAACGAGACCCTTATTTAACGTTGCATATACATTTGTGCCTTGTATTATTAAAACTGTACCACTCGCTTGGAGCTTTGAAAAGCGCTGCAGGCTGTAACAGCTTGAATTCAAGTGCATGAAAACCGGATCGGTACTTTTCACAGTTGCCTCTTGAATTTAAACCAAGAAACATTCAATCTGGACACCTGTCATTATTATACTTGTCCAAAATGTTATTTGATGTTTACTAACCCCTATGCCAACCCTTGTATATACTGCATTGTCTTTTTCATGTGCATATTCAGAGTCAATAGACCCTAGTTCTTCAAATTACCTCAGGGCATTATTTATTGCTGTTTATTTATACGTACACGAACCTCCGTTCGTGCATAGTTGTATATATTTTATTGTACAGTACGCCAGCAAGAGCAGGAAGGCCACAAAAGTTAGGTGAAACTTGCTACAGCTGTGAAGTGTCTCCCAGGGGCAGCCAAACGAAGCAACAGCAGTTGGATTTTGGTTTTTGGCCAACTGCCTGTCAAATTGATTATAGTCCTATCCAAAAGCCCGTTGATTCTTTTCCTTATTTTGACACCCTAAACATCTTAACTAACACCTTCCCTCCCTAAACTAAGCCTATTCGATCCGAACCCCCTCTCCTAACTGAGTTTTTAGCCGGACACAAAAGGCTGGAAGGGGTACATAAGGGGCGAGCTGCTTCCCGACTGATATAAAGAATCCAAGGGTCTTAATGACCAATTTATACAGTAACATGTTATTTACTTAATCCTGCCCCAAGGAATCCTTGTACACTGTAAAATATCTTACTGAGTACACTTAAAAGACCAACTTCCCTCCATTTTTACAATTTTGAAAATCTTATTTTTTGGGTACCTTAACCACAGTACCCTTTCAACCTTGGGGATGGTTTAGTCTATCTATATACTTTCAATCAGTGGGTGTAGTATATCGGTAGTAAGTATTACATCAATCTTCAATAAATCTGCTGTTATCTGGTCATTTCCGGGTGACTTTCGATTTTCATCTGCTGGATCGCCTCCTTGGGTCTTGAGTCTCAGTTTATTTATACCCACAAAATTAACAGATGTTCATCTAAGCAGCGCATCATCAACCTTTAATTTCTTGAGATAAATTTTAGCAGTACCAAATTTAACAGCTTTTGTGTAAGAGGTTATTATTAAAACTGAAGAATGAATGCATGTTACTACCATATTTACATGCTTTTCTAAAAACTATGGAGTTAAATTGGTTGGAGTATGACATAGATTGGTTTTGAATTTCTACTTGGCTACTGAAGATTGGATATATCCATACATACCGTGCTCACAGTGGGTATAGTACCTCTTCTTACTTACTCAGTCACTATTTTTGTTATATAGTACCTATCGAAATAATTATTGGAAGATCGTACCGATAGCTAACTGAGAGTTCTTTTGAAAAACGGTATGCTCTGGGGAAAACAGTATATTATTAACCCATATTTAACAGGTATAATCTACTTAAAAACTGCTGAAGTTTACTTCTTTCCGACGCTATTCTCCTTTTTATAATACAATGATAAGCCTTAAAATCTTACAGACTGTAATACTTTTGTGAATTAATCTAATTTACACTAAGATGTACCACCAAATCTGTACGAAAGGCTTAAAGTGGTAAAAGAAGAAAGACTGGAAATGGAATAAAACTAAGGACTGACGGTTTGTGTTATGACGAGTTAATTAAATCAGTAATCAGTAAAAACAGAGTGAACAATTTTTCTAAGATGATTCGTACGGAGGGGATATTGGTAACAAACTTAAAATGTAGGTTGTTAGTATAATTTGAAAATTTGAGCACTTCACAAATTCAGCCCATTTACGAGGTAACTAATGGCATCTTCCGCTTCTTCTTAATAATATTGCAGGATTTTGCAAAAGTGAGCTCTATTTTGTAGCCTTTTCTCTACGCAAGTGGTGCTTAGTTGATTTGGCTGCTAAACGAAAGAGGTCTTCATGAATCACGTTTCGAATTTTTGCGCCTAGTCATATTATAAGGACTTCTAGGGCGATGGTGAGTTCAGCCCGTCTGAGGTCTACGTGCGTTTTTGGGAATGTTTTCGTGCAAAATGTGGTGCAATCTTGGGCACTGAATGTAATCCCATATGTGGAGGAGGCAGATGACGAGAGACGCACGCACGGCATGTATGATTTTACCGGGCTTCTAAATCAGTTAGGAGACCATACTTGTTGGGCTTAAACATATTACTAGGTGACGGCAATCGGCAGTTTTGTTTGTCGAACACCCGCTGATATCCTTGTGCCGGAATCCCAGGGCCATTTTTCGTAATAGTGATGTCAGTTTTAGTTACTTTTCGGCAGTTATTCGAAGCATATTGCCGCTTGTCAGGCCGAATGGTCTTGTTTTTGGTGTACGAGTCGTAACCCTATTAAGAGTGAAACGGGAATAAGTGTTCGTAAGTCCTGTTGAAAGTTGTCGTCTCTAAACGTCTTGTGTAGAGTAAAATTCGAAGGCTCAGTAGTGCCCAGATGAAAGGAAAAAGTGGTCAAATCGTTATCGTAGTGCCTACCTCCCTCGTTTCTCATTTTTACTTTCTCGCATAGAGAAAGTATTGTAATCGTCAAAAAAATCGACTTCGAGATTTTGACGAATCTTGACGTTTTAGACCTCCTAGAGTCCGAAAAATCCATTTTTCGAATTATGTCTGTGTGTGTGTATGTGTGTGCGTGTGTGCGTGTGTGCGTGTGTGTGTGTGTGAACACGATAACTTAAAAACGAAATAAGCTAGACCCTTGTAATTATGTACATAGTCATTATTCAAAATTTGTAGATTCCAGACCAATTTTGAGTGAAATCGGTTAACCGGAAGTGGCACTTTACCTAAACATGTAGCGGTACCTTTTCAAGTAAAGTACCAGTTTGCTTTGAGATATTTGAACAAAATTTCGTACATACATTTTTTATGTAGAAAAACTACCAGATATTATATTTCAGCATGATCGGGTAACCGGAAGTGGCATTTTACCTAAACAGGTAGCGGTATCCATTCAAGTAAAGTACCAGTTTGCTTCAAGGTATTTGCACGAAATTTTGCACATACATTTATTATTGAGAAAAACTCCCAGATATAAAATTTCAGTATGATAGGTTAACCTAAAGCGGCACTTTACCTAAACAGGTAGTGGTTACCTGAAAATGTAATTTTATCGCTGTATGTATATACATTGCAATAAACTTTTCAAATTTTCTAGAAAACAAGGCGAATGCGAGAAAGTCTAGGGGAGCACACTCCCGATTTTTGAATATCTGATACCCACAGCATTTCTTGGTAATTACGACAGTTGTTATTGAAGCAGAAGTTTTTTGGTGCGCGACGGACCGGCACGTGTTCCCATAACCCTGGAAGGACGGCTGTAGGATTCCAACTAAGGTATGGTGTCATAGTTCCCTAACTTTGGTGTTATAGATTACGGTGTTGCGACTAAATAAACAGCCATTATATGATTACGTAGCTTGTTTTTAATTTTACTCCTGTCGGAGTCATTAACTGTTATCTTGTAACTGCGCATAAACCCCCTTTTATATTAGATAGGTATAAGAATAACTGTATTTTTATTGTTCAGTTGGTGTTGATTATATGATTATATTTAAATACAATATAGTTAGATTAACTTAATATTTGCTTTTCTTTTATGGTGTTTGCATACGACGTCCCATTGTATGGTTTTTTTATGTTTTATTTGTATGAACATTTGTCAGAAAATTGATAGCAAGGTAGGTTCGTGGATCGACGAACCTGAACATAGCTGTCACCAAACCAAACTACTGTTCTTCATTTCAGACTTCCAAGCAGTAGCTTTGAAAAGCATTCTATATAGGTTTTTCCTCCCCCCTATTTGTTTTTCCAACAATCAGTAACTAATTCACGTTTTACCGAATAGACCCCCCTTCTCTCCCGACAAGTAGCTGCCAAACTTTCTGTTACAGGACTCTTGTAAGGTAGTTAGGGCAAATTTTACTTGTGTATCGTCAAACTGCCTTTTTGAAAATCCGATAGAAGCAGCCGCCCCGTGCGGCCCGGTTTCAGTGTCTTAAATACCGATTTAGCCTGTAAGTAAGAAGGTGCACCACCCAGTCCACAATACAGGCTTAAAGTGGTAAAAGAAGAAAGACTGAATGTGGTAGAAAAATACAGGCTAAAGGTCTGCCTTATGACGAGTGTGTTAAGTTAGTTCCAAAGATATGCGAATCTGAAGAATCAACACCTATTACAAATACAGTTCAAGGAGCTCTTTGTAAATATTTTGAATGAATTATAGGTTGACATTAATAAATAATATAGACGCAAATAAAAATTCAATTTAAAGGATTTATTAAGCAAAATTCATATACGAATTACTGAAAACCATATTATGTTTTCGCATCAAATATAACTTTATATTTAACTTCTAGATAATTCCGTTTGCAAGTTTTAATATTAAAATCAGCTTATTTATCTAAAAATCTAGTTTTATTTAACTTTTCATTCGATTGAGGATTTATCTGTTTGTAAATTTAAAGCATGCATCTAGCACTTTATTTCATCGCCAACATAACCATATTACAGTAAATCAAATGTAATGTACGAGTAAGTTCATGTAAATTATTTTCCGTAATATCATTCGTCGTTTTTTTATAAAATCATATAAGCATGTTTTTGTAAGGAAAACGTTGTATTTGTTTACCTATTCGCGACAGTAACGGCTTACAAAGAAACTTGAAAATAAGGAAAACATAATGTCTTGCCTTTTCTATTTCAGTGTAGACTGAAGGTAATTTATTCTACCTAGACGAAGAACCAGAAAAAAAGTAGCCACTCCATCAAATATTTAGAAGTCAGTCACCCAACTTCTAAAGCTGTTGAACAAAAACCGTCAGTCTCTAAAAGATTATTTGAAAACGTATTCTTGGATATTCCGTCCTTTGACGACATAAGGTAAAGAGCTTTCCTACGGCAGAACTATTGATTCATGAAGCATGGCGCTGTTTGTACAGCTCAAGGAGGCCTCACATAAAATTTGCATGGATGGGATATGGTCTTTTTCGAATAATTTAGAAACGTTTATGTCTCCTGTGGTCGAAAAATGCATATACTACTATTATTTTTATTATGAAACTACATGGACAGTTAACCAGCGGTATGTACATTGGTGTGTTCATTATCAACTGATTATTATTAGAAGGAAACATTATACACTGCGGTAACATAGGATAATGTTATCATTGTTCTTAGTCGTCATTAATGAAAGGTGGCCATAACAATGTATGACTAATTTTATTGTAAATATTGGTACGTCAAATATTTGTATGAGATGTTTAGAAGACTTGTTCAACTTTTTCTGTCTTCGGCAGCATGTATGCAGCTTGTAATAAATTTAGACCAGTACTGCGGTGAATTAAATCTCACCATCTCGTCGATAAACGTCCTCTCCGTCGCTCCCAAGTCGCTTCTCGTTGAACTACCAGTTGTTCTAAATTATCATACTTTCTTCTAGCTATGTGCCAGTTTTAATGAAGCTGAACAACGCTGCTTTATACCTGGTTCTTCAACTATTCATATGTTGGTTTTTCTATATGTCCAAGTCATTCTGACGATTCTGCACCATATAGACGTTTCAAGACCATCAATCGTACATCCGTCCTGCTCTCTGATCGCTCACATTTCCGCCGCGCAGAGATGGAATAAATTACGGCTTTAAACAGGCACACTTTTTTTGATTTACTGATATGCTAATCCTTAAATATATTTTGGAATTTGTAACAGCAGTCTCAGTCAATTCAGCTCTTTATTCTATTTTTCTCTTTATATCACCATTGATTGATATTAATAAATCGAGACACACAACTTCTTGTAGCGCTTCGTAATAGCGTCTACGAATGATGTACAGTCGTGTGCAAATAAATCTGGGACAGTGTTTTTTTCACATGCAGATTCAGTTAAGAATTGAAGAATATCTCCATGGATTTCCTGCTATCAGAAAGAGTTACATTAAACTTTAACAGGTACTGAAACCCGTAACTCTCTCTGATAAGAGGAAATCCATGGAAATATTCTTCAAATTCTTACCTGAATCTGCATGTGAAAAAAACACTGTCCCAGATTTATTTGCACACGACTGTACATTAGGACTAATTTCACATGCACGATCTACTATTATTATTTTTGTTTTTCACTTGTTGCTAGAGATTTCTGTCGCGATCAAGCTTACTCATCAGTTCCGACAGTTCTTGTTTCTTGCGATGCTGATGTGACTATTGTGCAGAACTGCTTCTGAACTAAGTAGTGGCAATAACAATTGTATATATGAAGCAAGCCGCTGAACTCCAACCTCAACACGGCGCCTCCTCTGGTGGTGGATAGGGGAAAGGTATATAGGGTAGGTATATAATGTAACTGTGGATCAAATAGGGGACAGTGGAGGGCAACAGTACCTAGCAATAGTAGGTTCGAGCAAAAAAGAAAGGTTTTGATAAGTGTAATTGTTTAAAGATATATGCATTTTTCAAAGTTTTATTAAAATGTTCGCTAAATAATTTAAGTCATTTTGAGTGGATAAAATTGCACTTTCTATACTATATTAAAAAAAGCATAATGTTGCTAATAAAAATGTAACTCTACATACTTCATTAATGTTGTATAGAGATCTCAGACCCATTCTGAAAGGAACGTATACATGAGATATGCTTTTTCGGCTATTCGAAATATAAAGGTATAACCTTGCAAGAGGATCTCTAATTATCTTCCATTTACGCCAACTGTCAAATACCAAGGTGATAGTCATAGTAAATGCAGTCAGCTGTGTTGTTGTAAGATGGTTTTTGAAAGACCAATTTTCTCAAAAATATAATTTAAACTATGAGTATCATAGCGCCATAAGGTTTATGAAAACTGTTCGGCAACTTTACAATTCTTGTGTTAAAACTTACTACAAACAACATACACAAGAAAAACCAATTTGTTCACACACATATATTTATTTAGATTCAGAAAACTATAAAGATCAAGGCAAATAAGGTTAGAGCTGAGAATTTTTACTTTATTTTAATTTTATTTAGTTACTCCCAACATTTTAGAATACATATTTTTCAGAAATTATTTTAAAGCCACAGAAGCCAAGCTTGAGCGTGGCAGAAGAACGACGCTCCTATATACAGATGGGAAAAGAATAACTATATTGAAACTAATTTATTTTCCATTTCGTAATTTAGCAATTTCCGTGCAGAGAAACTCCAAGCGAATACGCAATTGATTTTGCTGTAAACGTATATGTTGTTGAATGCAGTCTTCTACTTAACACAGTTTCCTGTAAACTGCAATCTTTCCGTCGGGTACGGTGGTTTGTCGCTAGATGGCGATATAGTTTGGCGTCATTTCCTGTCCGCGAAAATTTCACAGAGACGTTTTCGGGCGTTTGAGCTTTGTGTCGAATCTTTCGCTATCGACCGATTTAAACCTTCCTGACAAGGTTTGTTGAGCTTTTTGGCATTGCTAGCTATGTCAGGTTAATGCAGAACAATCGATTAAGGCACATTTTTGACCCGAAAACGGGCCCTATGAATTGTTAAGTGAGCACATTCTTTGAGGTTGTGTGAATAGGCAGATTTTTCTGGTAAGGCATTTTATTCGTTGCTGGTTAATTTTAAAATGTATATATAGCCTTCACCCTACCGGCTAAGCTGTTCGATTAAAGTGGAAAGTCTTCAGAGTAGCCGGCTGGCTCGCAGCTTTCGAGTGGAATTAACCTCGCTGCTCCTGAATGGAACGAGCATTGCCTGAGTAGCCTACCGTGTCCACAGAAGCAGATGGAATTAACGTCGCCTCTACCTCGTGCTGCATGTGCAGATTATGTCCAGTTTGGGGTTTGGGCCGAACGGCTTTGTTTATTTAATCTGCTTAAATTCATATGCAATTGATTTCACCGCTAACGGCTGCACCGCTTTTATCAAATTGTATTTTTATGTGTGTGTAGATTTAGCGCCAGCTTAGAGCTGACTTTAATTCAGGAATAGATAACGTCGATTCGTATGCCCAAAATAGCTGAGTGGATGGTTACACCACTTTACGTTTGTTCCCTCTAAATATTGCCCATATCATGTTTGTTGGCTGGGAAAAGCGATCCTAGCATATCATAGTGTATTACGACTACCATGCAGATATCTGAATGAGGGTTTATTCGCGATATAAAATTAAATCATCAAGTGTGGAACTCAGTAACGTAATAGCATTAATTCAGTTTACGGTTTGCTTCAAAATTAACTGCTTTAGCTATTTTAAAGTTTAAATTAATCCAGTTTGGAATTTAGCATATAATTACTCAGCAAGGGCTGCGTTTCCACGCAAACTACCTCAGGTTGGAACTATTAAAATTGTGATAAATAATTATATGATACAGTATTAATTATGTGATATAGTATTGTTTATTGTTCGTTGATGCCAGTAATTACAATCGAATTTATTCTCCTCTATTGTTGATCAATTACTTATTTGAATCATTATAAGATTTTTCGAGCTGTGGGTTTCATTGATTATATTGTGTGTTGTTACCTTTGAGCAATTTAATGGCTCGTTCACTCAAATGAACAAAGGAAATTGAGCCTGAATCATTTGGTGCCCCTATAATTTAGATCTATTAGTTGTGAAGGTAAGTTACCTATACCCTTCCACTGACTTAGTACGAGTGCATGTTCCGATTTAATATCGGCAATTTATAATGTAACAATATTAAACAATATTTGACTTGGTTAACATCTATACAAGAGCATCGCAAATGCAGCAGGCATAAACTAAATATACTATGGGAACCAAAGTATAAGACATACATGTATAGTAATAAACAACAATAATTAAGCAATATTACTAGCTATAGACTTCGGACAGGTAAGTATAAAAATCCATCGGCTTACTCAGAACCAATTTTTTTATTTTGATTTTAACGAAATTATGACGTCTATAAAGTTTTATTTCAGTAGTAATAATGTTAAACAATTTAATACTTAAATAACTGGATTTTTTTTGAGAAGCAGATTTAGTATTTTTGGGAATAACTACAACTGAAGCAGCCTTACCTCTCGTAAAATAATTATGAGGAAATTTATCAAAATTCAGCTGCAATTTAAAAGAAAAGGTAGCCAGCGTAGTTATGTAGAGCTGTCTAATAGAAAGGATATTTACTTCTTGAAACAGTAAATCCGAAGGATAACGATTTGGTGTTGAGAACTTAACTTTATGAACGAAGGGTCATCCTTAAACACAATATATAAAATAAGAATGGACACTATGCGCATTTGACTCTGCACATTCATAATATAATATTATAATAGCACCCAAATAACTGCAAGCGTCGAACTGTCTGAAGCCGGCCCTATACGTGATTGCATGCATGGGAACCATTACGATGTTTGCTGCACTGAAACCTATGTAAACGCTCTAAGGCCTCGGCAGTTTCCATTTACTTCGCTGCGAAGGCAATTCATTGCAAGCCGCTCAAAGACAAGCGGCCCTGGGCAACTCTCTCAAGCGACTGGTGTTCCCCGCGAACCCGCGATGTTGGAAAGATTTCGATAAGTCGCTAAATATACATAAATTTAAGTGCTGCATGCACAGCGCTGGATCGGCATATATTTGGCTATAGGTTTTCGACGTAGGCTGCATTGATCGCTATATTGGTCTGAGATTACCAGATGGGGTAGTCTTCGTTTTAGCCGAATATGGATGTTCTATGACACAAATGGTAGTAAACGGTATCACCACACCGGTTAGTGTTCTAAAATTGTGGATGTGTTAATGGAACGTGGAATAATGCAGTATAGTGAAAGTGTCCTGCCGTTTGGATGTAAACACACTTTCTCGATAACGACCTAACCTATCAGGATCATTTCTGTGGAAATTTGTGTGGAATGTTCATGCAGAAAGGTGAAATGTGAAAAGTCAGATTGTACGTTATTTTAATGTGTATTTCAATTTGTATTCATGATACCCACAATAGCCGTGAGAGGCTACGTGACTACGCAGCAGGATGGCGTAATGGTATAAAACTGAACACCGAATCCATTTTTTTATTATTGAAGGATGCTAATACAAATTTCTATCCATTTATCCATTTATCTAAATGTGAAATGCCATATTAAAGGCACATCCTGCCCCACAATGAAGCACTGTTTTTACAGATTACGAAGGCTAAATTAATGTGTCTTAAAGAGCGAGCGTCCTAAAGAGCGGATAAAAAAAACCAAGGCCTTACAACACTGCGCCGAAGTATCAATAAGGCGCTTGGGCATGTTGCATCACACTGGCGACGATAACAATTGAAGCACACCTGTATATAGAAGTACTGTGATTCAGGTAATGATGCGATTTTCTGTTTATTATCAAATAATGCTATTAAGTCTGTTTTAGCATTCTATTAACTTTTGGTTGATATGCTATATCCAAATTAATAGCGCATCAAACACCTACTAAGTATTTAATTATAGAGTGTTTTGAGTTTCATGCTATTTTATTTAATAGTTAATTTATATGTTAGTAGTATCTGCCATTTTTCTCAGACTGGAATTTTGTGGGTTTATTTGTATCTTTCACTTCCTCAACAACAAGCAAAATTTGTTAACTGTTAGGTGAAGCTCCTTGATGGCCTCCAGAGTTTTATGTCGTCGGGAAGTGTAGCAGTTCTAGATGCTATTTCTGGCAAATCCGATGTTAAATAGAAGCGACGATACGGTGCTTCTCTGTGGTACACAGGCAACGTCTAATATCTGTTTTTCGGGTATTGAATCCATACATTATTGGAAGAGGCTGTCACGTCTGGAAGAACTGCCACTGGCAAAGAAGAATTTATTTTCAAAGCCACTTTCAATTGTTTCGCGAATATGCTGCAGTTAACGACGGGTCGAGTGTTTCCTTTGCAATCAAAATTGGAAGGTGAGTAACATGTTCAGCGAATCAGTGGATTATGAAGGGGAGAGTAATGACCAAAGCATGCATTAAATCCAGATGTCTGAGATAAGCGAAGGCTTTGTACGGAATATGTTGTATAATATTCTTGTCGGAATTAAATCAAATACGGGAGATATTATTTTGGGTAAGAAGTCTATTATTGAGCTTATTTCCTTATGACAAATTGCATCAATGGTTGCCGTAATCACAGGTAAGTTTTCAATGCTGTTTATTAGCATATCTATGTGAATCAGGTTTTTGCCAGCTTGTAAAAAATTTGGATTTCCATATCCGTACGTTCCATCAAATGCTCTGTGGCGATTATGTCAATTCCTTTGGCGGTCGTGACCCGTCTGGAAAGGCATTTTTACTGTTAATTCAACGGTATAGGCTATGCACCTTCTTAGGCCGCGGCCTAGGAGGGCTTATAAAACCGGACTTTGTGCCGTAGTAACAGGCTCTCAGCCTATGTTAGAGAAAGAAGAAGAAGAGTTCCTCGTCAGTTGTAAACGTGTTATTTCCGTTCTCTCAAATTAAGTTTTAGGACCTATATTTCAACTTTCCACGTTGCGAGATCACCAGAGTCTATTTCTACAATACAATTTCTGTAAGAATTCAATCTCAGTTCGCCAAGCTGATTTGACAATCGCACTGACGGACTTGTCGAAGATTTTTTGCAGAAGAATGTCTAGGATGCCATGTCGGTTCTCTCAAGATAATAATTTTTCCATACATTATAACTGGCTATTGTCAGTGGCGTTCCTTTTTGGTGATGACAGTGACATTTAAAACAGTTTGTAACGCCTATGATTAAAAAGCAAAGTTACAAAAAAAAATCTATGCACCTTTGGATGATCGTAATGGTACATTACGTACCGAGGTGGAAAACGTCTTATTGCAGTCGAGGGCTAAGATAGCTTGCCAATGCTGACAGCGTCGAGATGAGCTATAGCGAGAGATTACGTAAAGATGTGGAAAACTTCCTATGAGGTATGTATACTGTTTTATTCACAAACATTTTATTCTAAACAAGAATATGTCAAAACTGGCGTTAACCAGGTAATAATACATGGCGGTGAAAATGCGTTGTCGAGACGGCGGTCAAATGTACTTTCCACCCGCTGTTATGGCAACACACTACCCGACCGGTTGGGAAGTAAAAGTTGGCAATAGCTTATTTTCCAACTTTCTAAAAGACATTTATGACCTTACTACATATATGATTGTGAATAAAATTTTTTCTTAATTAGAATGGCTACCCCTCCTGATGCAATTCTTGCATTTCTTTTCTTTCTGCAGAGGCGAAGTTCTGGAATTTTAAAGGTGCTGTTTTCCAATAAGTGCATTTCTGGTATACAAGCAATGTTTATATTGTACCGGTGTAGAAATGCAATAAATGTTGAATGTTGGTTTATGATGCCTTTGAAATTCCAAGGATAGTTAGGTTTTCCATTAGTTTCTGACGGCTATGGGACATCGAGGAAACGGAAAAGGTTTTTGTTTTTAATAAAGGTTTTTACTTGAGGAAAATAAGAGGTTTTTAAAGTTAATATAATTTTTGGACTTAGTTGCTTGGTGTGGATGATTTGGAAAAGTGGCTGAGGCTGATATACAAGATTAATTAATTTTTCGTACGATCATACCACTAGCACTGATAGCATGGGGGGGGGGGGCTCTGTTTTTGTAGCGTTTGGTGTGCTGTTTGCACTATCTTTATTATCGGACTGGATGTCATTTACATTACCATCAAGGTGGTGTATGGTGGTCGATATTATTAACCACAGCCTAGTATCTTTGCTGGAGACCACATATATAGTAGGGTGGGCCAAAAAAATAGGCAAAACAATCGATTTTGTTGGGGTGTAGTGAAAAAAAGTCTTACCTGTGTAGAAAATTATACAAAAAGGTTAGGTTGCGTCAAATAAAATGTAGCGGCCTCCTCCACCCTAAAGGGGTGATTTTCTTTCAACAATAAAACGCGCCACTTTCGACTACAAACAGTTTTTCTTTAGTTTGGAATATTTTCATCAAGTCGCTTTCAGTCATGATTATCGTTGAGGGTAGCCTTCAAATGTTTGTCGGAGACCAGTCAATTAAGGTTTAGACAATATAAAAATACCACCCAGCCATACAGATTTATTAAAGCAATTAATTAAAGGTTGCAACGCATTTCACTGTATCAGGAGTTTCCTCAAGCTAGAATTGCTTTAATAAATTAGTATGGGTGAGGTAGTGATTTTCTCTTGTCTAAACCTATATCTTACATGCATTGAGAGGAATGCACGAGCACATAAGCATCCAGTTAATTAAGTTTATATAGTCTTGGACGTGGCAATTTAACTTTGGAGTGTTAAAAATTCTGATAGTTTGGGATTGTGCTGTATTTCTCCTGGCCTTACAATTCTTCTGAGCGCTAACTCTCATATGTGTTGCCTTTCATCTGTCATCATCTAAAAAAATATATATTTAGTGCTTCCAAAGTATGCATTAGCTTCTAAAAATTTGTAGACAATTATTGCTTTAACGTGGTCCGGAAATTGTCTAGACAGACGCATCCCACAAATGTCGAGCTCCATCTTGCAGGGGTCAATATATTGAAATAGTATTTGATCCTTAAATCAGCTCTGGTAGTCATGCCAAACAATTAAATATTAAAGTCATAAAAAACACAGAGTTGAAATGATTTGCATATCTGAATAAAATCACATAATTTGTCAATTGAAAGTTGCACTGTAAAATGTAGCCAGTAACATTCGAATTTACTTGAATAGGCTTGAACGGAATGAAACTCAAATTTCATAGGTTGTAGGTAGCAATGTAAATTTTTAGCCAATTTAATAGAGCTGGCACAGTAAAATTTAAAACATGCAAAGTCACTAAGGTGCGTAGCAATCTAAAGTAAATTACAAAAGGTCTTATAATGAGCAGTTTAAAATAATAAGTGTTAAGAGGAGGATTAACGATTGTAACGTGCAAAAGAGCACAAAGCCAGCCAAATTTACATACAGAAGGAAAACCGAGGAATTTGAAGGATAGCAGGCAAAAGTACAGAAATTAAGATCCACGCAGGCCAGTGATAAAATTTTGGTGAAGACATAAAGAATCAGTGCAATGACCAAGTTAAACTTAAAAGTGCTTTCTAAATAAACATTGTGGCGCATTCCTAGATGGACAATTTTATGAAAATCAAAGAACAATTATTTTAGGCTAAGGTTATTGTACATAATTATCACATTTGTTAGTTTTAGAATTTTAAATTAATGTAATTGAGTTACTTACTTCCTGTTAAAATCAATGTTTGATGGTAGTTGCATAGCAACCAGACTCTCGCTTGTTTTTAACAATAAAATGATGCTGACACGTTGAAAATTGCTCGAGTTTTAATTAATCTTTTTGGGTGTTGAACATACATTTGGGTAAAAATAAAGTACACCATCGTGTTCACAAGGCTGCAGATTATCGACACCAATAAAGGCAAGAGTTTCCACGTCATAAAAATAAATTTCTTTCGGCTGCTCTTCGACGTTGGCATCGGGGACCTTCCGGACACCACAACGAGCACCGTACGAGGTCTTGAGAAGCAAGCAGGGATTACCAGTGAGCAGTTCGAGCAGCCAGCAACCTTCAGATCATCGCCGGGGAGCTGCAGGAAGCGGTAAAATTACCAGAGGGGACCTGGCCGTGACTTCGCCTGCAAGAGAGGTTAGGTTAGTGAAAATTTTTATATACGCCCGATCTAGCTGAAATTTTGGCCAAACCTGAAGGCAGTCTTGGAGAGCCTGTTTCCGGAGGATTTGTGTGCCCAAATATAATAGCAAGCCCAGGAGAATTAGTTAAAATTGGCAAATGGGCCCCATAAACAATCGAACGCAGACCCACGCCGTTTAAAACAATCAAGGATTAGCGTCACTAGAAAACAAAAGTGGTTTAGACGCCGTTTGATGGCGGTAAATTAAAATTGACTTACCGATAAAATCTGCTCATTTTAGTTGATTTAATTTCACAAAAACGCACGACTTCTGTATGTTTACAATTCTTAGTGTGTCACCATTTAACGTTGTGAGCGCAGGCGCTCTGTACCGTAATTTTCACGATAATACAGCGGCGTCCCGCACTAATTTTAACTAAGGAACCCAACGCCCGTTTGAGATTTTTAAGTTTCATGCTGTGATTCTATGAGCTAGCCGACTTATTAATTCAGATAAGTAATTCAGATAGGGGCAAAACACCATTTTTAACGACATTGCCAGTAAATAAAGAACCCGGAGTTGTTTTTCACCAAAAATTCAATGTCCGTTTAAAGTCAAATAAAAAGTATTGTGTGGTGATTTATGTTTAAAGCTAATTCATTAAAATATAAAATAATATATCACATAAGTCATTGCAATATATCTGTCTATACAATTTCCAGGCTCCGTCAAAGTACGAGAGTTAGTGTTCAGAAGAGTACAACATAATCCTAAACTATCTAAATGTTGAAAACCCCAAATTTAAATTTCCAAGCCTAAGGCTATAAAAACTTAAGTGACTGTTCTTAATCAAACATTTCAGCGTCGTCCATAACGATGGCAATGACGGAAGACAACTTGAAAATTCTCTAAACTAAAGAAAAACTTCAACTGGACGAGTTTCTGTGGCACACGAAGACTGTAGAATGGGCAGTTACACCTGTTACAGACGTAGCAACAACTGTCGCGTGACAGTTATATAAGAGCCAAGCTTAAAGCCAGGAAAAATATGGCCAGTTTCGAAAATAAAAAGCGATAAAAGTCAATCAGTAAGTTTTTCTGAAAGGGGAAAAGTTTTCTTTTCTGTGGTATGGAGCACCGATTGCGTTTTGTTATTTAAAAAAATCACCCATTTAGGGTGGAGGGTGGCGGCTAAATTTTATTTAAAACAGACAAGTTTTTTTGTATACTATTCTACATCGTTAAGACAATTTTTTCTACTAACCCCCAAATATATCTAAAAAAAATATTCCTACCGTAATATATAGCATTTTTGAAATTCGTTACTGGGTGGTGATAATTCACGTTTATTTAATTCTTGCATTTCTATTGGGGTGTCATTATCAATAAATCTCAATAGTAATATCCTAGTGCATGCCAAATTGTCGATTATTTTGGTATGCAAAAGGGGTATTTCCTAAACAAAAGTTAACAGGGTCTTCTTTTCTTGCTCATTTGGCTAATTTGGCAGTGGTTTTGCTATATAGTAGGTGGGGACAGTGAGAATGTCGTTAATCCATTCATGCACGCCACTTATTAGATGTTGAGGCAATTTGCACTAGTGCAGATTATCGATAATTTGCACTAATGCATAATTATCGTATAATTGGGATCTGATTGGATAAATCTCAGAAATTTTAAAGATTTTTGTGCCTTAAAGTGTGTGCGGGAAATAGTCACTATTATTAGTAAGAATTGATTACTAGTTTATTTACTAGCTTTAGTTGGTAATGATAGCAAGGCAACTACTGTTGCACTTTCATTTATACTCAAAACAGTGATAATACATGTGTTTACCCTTTGCAAGTCCAACGTGAACTATTTTATTCTGACAATTTTTTTATATCCGAAGATTATATAAAAATGCACAACTCTGTGGCAACATACCGAATTGTTTTTTGAACTGCTTCATGTAGGTTGTTTTAGTCCAATGAAATCATGCGCATATTGTAAACTAATAATGTACATTTTCAGTGTAGCCTATATATTTTAACTAAATATTGCTTCCGGATCAATTTTTTTTGCTAAATGCAGAAATGGCAGGTAATTCTGTATATATTTAGATTTTTACTCTTAATCCAATGAAAAAGAAACATGGCTTAGTGCATGAAAATTGTTGTTTGCATATGCAAATAAAAGTATTGCCATTGTATGAAGGAATTTGTACTTCTTGTGTCTTGCTGTCAGCTATGGCGTTATTCACCACAAAAGGAAAGCTCTGCGGTACATGAAAAATGCATTACTCATATTAGCACCGCCGTAATTGGAACCTGTTTATTTTGCTGCAGTGCTGCATACAAAGTTGGCTTTAATTCTGATTGTACGTCTACGTTAAAAATGCACCCTTTGATGCCCCTGTGACCTAGTTAAACAAGTGCACTATTCCATTTGGAAAATTTGCGGTGTTAGATTACATCGTAATAACCGTTTATGCTACGGCCACATTTTTAAAGCTGTGTAGGGCTCAGTTTATTCATGCCGAATGCATTTTTAAGCTTTTACGGATTACCTGAAATGCGATTTCAGTTGTTTTAATCACAATTCGCTAGAGTAAACGTGGAGACATTAAAAAACTAATCAACCTCCGTAGGTAAGTTTGAATATTTATTTTACGGCAGGTGAAAAATTTACTAGAATCTCTGAATGCGCTTAATTTTTTTCCATGCGAAAACAATAAATGTCGTTGCTAAAATACGAACCTCTCTTGCAATGCCATAAATTGAATATGACGCTCTCACTATTTTATGTTGTGGGCGTGAGGGCGGAAATTGAAAGCAATGTCCAGGTTCATGATTTAAAAAAAAGTTTATATAAGATGAGCGATTTTGTAATTGCTCATACTGTGATCGCCATGTTGTTTTGAATATTTATGGTCTTAATATGGTCATTAACCCAATCGATATGGTTTCATAACCCACGTATTTAAAGGGTAGGCGCTGCAATAATTCAACTGCCAAAGCTGTATTCTTCGATAATTTGGCAGTATTTTTCAGGTGAATGGTTTATGTCAGGGGGTTGTCGTGTTGCACGTTTTTTTCAGTGGGTAGCAATTTATCCCTGTTAAAGGGTAGTAGCATTTTTAAATCCTAAAATGCTATTTAATAGTTTACTCCTACAATAATACTGACGACTCTACATTTTATTTGCTTGGTTGCCTTTTTTCCTCGAATGTAGTTTCTTTTATTGCTTGCTTACTGCTTTATATTATAAACTGTTATTAATTAAAATAATAGCAATGGACTATTTTTTCAGAACTGAAGCGTTTTGTCCGAAATAATAAAAAATGTTTTTTCTAGATTGAAATATAGTAAATGTAAGCTTTTTCTGCGAAAGTGGGCAGATCTTAAACCTATAAACAGCTTTAAAATGTGTTTTACTTATCTACCAGATATTCTATTATCATGCAAATATAACATTGATTATTTTACTTTATCTTCTACTTTATTAAAATCTAATGCTATTTAAAGACGTACAAAATAGACAAGTATACAATAGTTTGTATATCTTCGGATTTTAAAGGGGTGGAGGGGGGGGGAGTAGAAAAAGTTCACACGCACATAAGCCTAGGTGGAGCTGTTGAACTACCTCCAAATCACATGTGTGTAGGGGAAATACCGAGAATACCTTGCTACACGAGCGATGTCCATAAATTAAATAAATCCTCAATAATACTCAATAGTTTTACCAAAACAAAACGCTGCGATTCAAGAATGGTCTTGCGGGAGCAGCAAATTTTTGCCAGCCAGTTCCGCAGCAAAATGGGGTGGGTTACTTGGAAGCGCCAGTGTAGAAGACCTACAACTAGTGTAAATCCCTAAAACACATAACGTTGCCCATAAAGCAATAAATAAATGTCTAAAATTGCTGTAACTCAATGTAACATAAACCTTGCTAAGCGAAAATATTAGCAAGGCACAAGAGAAATTGCAAATGGTGAACTCATATAAACAGAAATAAAATGATTAAATGTATGAACCTACGATTTTCTATATCTTAATGTACTCGTAATTTAATATATGTTATTATTTTAATGTAATTGTTGACCTTTATAGTTGTATATTAATTTTATAGGTTGTAAATGTGAACTTGTTAGACGCTCTTTGTCAGAGCAACACGATTCTCCTTTAAAGCGCCAGAGCTCTGAACAGCTCTCTCTCCTCACCTGGTTCGTGAACGGCCTCCGATCTTTTCTCGTTCACGTTTCTTTCTACTCTAAGTTTTTCTAGCCCATATCTTCTTCACATGATGCTACCAAAATATCCTACTATCTTTGCATATATCATATAGCGGTCCACTCCAACACTATATTCTTCCGAAAATTCCGCAACGATTGTATGAGATTCGTCTTTGTCGACCTTGTAATATTTTTTATGTTTCCAGATGTTGCGTAGACAGGTCAAAGCTTTACTTTCGTCCGAGCAATCACTTTTGTTTAACTCAAGTGAATCTAAGTGTATTTAGCTGTTCATTGCGTTACAACCTGCTACTTGCCGAATTTCTGGGCATCTAAGATGAACATTTTAGTTTTGTTACCGTTGATAAGCGAGCCTCTCCGTCTGCTAGCAAATTCGACCCTTTTATATATTTGGTCCAGTCAGCTCGATTTCTGAGGTTTTCAGAAGAACAGAATCATCAGCATACCTCAGGTTACCGATTTTTCTACCCCCTACCACTCTTCCACCTTTCCAGTCGTCGAGTGCTAGTCGCATTATGTACTCTGAGTGTATATTGAAAAAGATGGGAGATAAGATACATCAGTAGAATAGGGACGGAAACTCCCACCACTGCCCCACCAGTTTTAATTGATTAAACCCTGTGGGCATAATCAATTAAAATGCCTGGGGCGTCGGCCATTTTGATGTCGTCACAATTAAATTGTCTGGGGCGTCAGCCATTTTGATTTCGTCGCACCCATTTTTGGATTTTGATGCTAGTGCCGTTTTGGATTTTGAATTGTCGTCATTTTGTTTCAAGCGGCCATTTTGGATTTTTATGCTAGTGCCGTTTTGGGTTTTTATTTTGCTCGCGCCATTTTTGGATTTTGAATTAGTCACTCATATTTTATTTAAAAACTTGTCTGGTCTTCGCCCGATTTGAACCTGCTACAATCGTATTGCGTTTCTTATAACCTAACCACTGAGATATAGAGGCTTGTAATAACTGTCTCTTCCGAAGTCCATCACTACTATGCATGCTGTTTGAAGTGTTGCTCTGTATATGTCACACTTTGCAATTCCCCACTCACAATCATGAGATCTTTCTTGCTTTCGTTTATCTTTGTCGTACTAACCGTAAGGTTATGTCTTGCATGTTCTGAAGGCATATCTTATTTGAAAACTGTTATGCTCCATGCCGGATTCGAACCAGCAACCATAGTATTGCAATCCTTATACATTCACCATTGAGCTATCGCGGCTTGTTATAACTACCTCTTTCGAAGTCCATCACTACTATGAAAGCTGATTGAAGTTGCCTATATTAAAAAGAAGTTTGGCTATTCTAAGTCGGATTGGAACGCACAATAACTAAAAGTTTTACAGATTTACAATGCGTTCCATTTATTTAGTTTATCACTCAACACTTTTCGGGATTTTCTATAGTAATATATTTATAACATAAGTTACAGATATTGTAAATATAAATTATACATATAATATATTTTATACAGAAGTCTACCTTCCGTCAGAAAATTAAATTTACTTACGCGTCTTACACAACCATTCTGGGACAATTAGTAATGCAAAATCTAACCACAACTAACACTCTTTTAAATTTTTAAAATAAAATATGAGTGACTAATTCAAAATCCAAAAATGGCGCGATCAAAATTAAAACCCAAAACGGGGCTGGCATCAAAATCCAAAAATGGGTGTGACGAAATCAAAATGGCTGACGCCCCAGGCAATTTAATTACGTGACGACATCAGCCGGAGCCCACAGGGCTTAATCAATTGAAAGTGGTGGGGCAGTGGTGGGGGTTCCTGTCCCCATTCTACTGACATCCTTGCCGTACCTCAACTGCTATCGTGAATTCGGTTGATTTTTGTCCATTAACTTTCACACTGGCATTACTGGATATATACAGAGCTGTGACCATGTGACCAGCGCAAGCAAATGTTCATAATATATTGCAATGGATTGCATATATGAAGATCAAGTTAATTTATTAATGCAAGACAAAGATTTGATATTATATTAACAAAGTTGACTAAAATATTTCACTATTAGATTCACAAAGATGAATTTGGGTATAATAAAAGGATATCAAAATTATTAACATGTATTTTGTAAAATAAGGGAATAATTTGAATTTAGTTGAACGATGAAAAATAAGAAACAGGTTCTAAAATGATTTAAAAGTTACCCAAAGTATAGTTGAAGAATAATAGCAAATACTTACTTAAGATATGTTATTCAATATAACGGGTGTTACTATATGTGATAGAGCGTTGGACTGTAAAAAGTATGCAAAATTGATCACTAAGAAGATATTAATATTTATGTACACAATAGAAATTTTTGAGAAATAAAACGTAATAATTTTGTAAGATTTTGAAAATAAACCCTTTTTCTAAGGTGATTTTAATCTATTTTGGTGTGAAAAAGGATTTACTTATGATTAAATTTGAGAGAAGAAAATAAACGACAATTTAAAAAACTTGAAGAATGTAAATAAGATATCGAAAAGCCGTGTATGGTAGGAGGAACATAATTTAAAATACTACAAACAATTGAAATAATTTCTGGAATTGGATATTGGGCTTAGTCTATTGTCGAATAATTACATCTTGTGAATTGGATAGCGTCAGTTGTAATTACTGGGAATAGGATACGGCAGGATTCTTTAAGTAAGAGCCTTGGGGAATTGGAAGTGGTTTATCATCTAAAGGAGCTGAACTTGGGCTGCACTCTTGTTGGAGTGACATTTAGAGATTGACACTAGTTGAGATGACGTACTGTGGTTTCTGACATATCAGGATTCGTATGATTTGCATTGTTAGCATCTTGTTTGGAAGGGATATTGTCTTCACTGCTGGAGGATTGTGTTGAGGTTCGTATTGCTGATTGAGATTTGGAAGGAGGCATCTCCGAAGCTGTTAGCAGTTCTTGACCGTAGGCTGAGCTTGTACTGGGGTTACTAGGTAGTTGGTATACAATTGAATCTCCAGAAAGGTGAATAAGTTCCTTGGACGAACTGTAGTCACAGGAATTTATTGAGCAAACTAAAATAAACAGTAATGGAGGGCAGTGCTGTAAAAAATAAAAGAACTACTTACTATTTGAGGTTAATTGAATGATAGCTACTGTAACAGTAAGGTATTTACAATTGATATTCCATGTACATAATTTCAAGTGACACTGACGTTCATTGTGGTTGTCACAACAATTTGACATAGGTTTTCATTAAACAAAAAATAATTTTTTAGAAATAATAAGCAGGCTAGATATTGCGTGAACCGACTTCTTTTGGGAGTACATGTTCTGCTGAGCTAGTAAGAATTAATAACTAAATATAACGATTCATAAATAATGGGCATAAAAGGTGTCTTGAATTCATCTTAATTGAGAATCATTTTTAAACAAAAAAAAAATAGAATTTGTACAGTCACATGTGACATATAAAGAACATCACATAACTGTGGTAATATAAAATAATTACATATCCAAATCAGACTGCAGTGTAGTCAACCAGTGAATAATTAAGATACGTATTGCTTTAATAACTTTATTAGTGACCTTTGCAATATGTTTATAGTAGCCGTTCATTAAACGTAGTGCGTTACGGTCACGTAGTCATATAAGTCTCGTAATATTGTACGACAGTTCAGTATTCCTTCTCCGCACCTACTAACCAAGATATTGTTATCTCTTCTGATCCAGTTCAAAAATTGAAAACCGCTCTCATTATTTTCGATTTTTTGGTGTTAATTTTGGCCATTGCCCCCTCAAGATTCTCCTAGAATATTATTTTACATCCTTGTAGAATCGTCGGTAGAGACATGGACTGCCACTATTATAAACTCGGACTCGATCTTATTTTGCGGTTGGCCCTTTGGAGTACAAACCAATGCAACACTTGTATAGTTATACAGCTCTCTGTTTAGCTTGTTAGTTCGTATAGGCTATTAGGGCGAGCTAGTGGGCTCTCATCTTAGTTCAGAAAGTTCTTCGTGCCCGCAGAATAAGATCGAACTCGAGTTTACTATAACTAAATCTTAATCTTGCCCGTTCATGTTTAGCTTTAAAATTCTTTAGTTTGCGTATACTTTTATTAATCTCTTCTATTTTCAACTAACTCTGAATGCTAGTTTTCATTCTCCTACATACCTGATCCTCTTTTTTGGTGTTTATGTAGGTAAGGTAATCCTCTTGGGTTATCCCTTTAATTTATAGTAATATAATATAGTTCTGTTTATTATATTCTTTTCTATACATTTCATCGTAGTATTTAAAATTTTTAAGTACACGCTTAAGTCTGTCTCAGTAGAAAAAAATACAAATAATTAAAGCCGTGTTACGTGTACATTATTATATGTGCAGATAATGGTAATTACTAAGCATATAATTACAATCTTATTCTCTTCCCCAGAAACAATTCTGATAAAACGCAGGCTTTTCTTTTTCCCTAGGTTGTGTTTCGGAACGAGGATAAAAAAGCTCCTTGAACAACGACTAAAGACAAACATGGATGAAACGAATACAACAGACGTAGTGTTTGATGATTGCAATTATGGAAAACCCGGTCGCCTAATAGCGAACACAATAAGAAATAATCGCAGTGTGTCTTCCGTCCTTTTTTCTTGTATTGAGCTACATTATTGAACAAAGATGGTGCGTCGTGGCACGAGCTTCGTTATTACGTGCCAACAATACGTCACTGTGTGGAGAACTAAACACTGCCGGACAGTGATGAGTGGCATTGGGCAGGCACTGCGGCAACTCCGTGGCCGTGGCCGTCGCGTACACGAATAAATTGATGGTCGGGTAAACATGCGATATTACGTTATAAATATACAGATATACTGCGTGGAACAAAAGTATGAAACAAATTCCATATCTCCGAAAATAATGGTTTTTCGCTAAATACTCAAACTTGTAATTCGGTTGAAACTGAGTCGCACATTTTAGGAGGATTCAAGATTCTTTAGGATTAGGAGTATGAAAATTCTATTATACCGAGTAGTTTTCTATGAAATTTGGATTATGCTTATAAAACGTTATTTAATAATTAAATTAGCTAAGATTAAATAACGCTGTCATTTTCTTACAAACAACGCTGCTGCTGTGAAGTACACTCTGCAAGTTCTTGTACCAAATCATGACGTTTACTATCTATATCTATCCATAGAACCATACAGAAATTACTACAAACCAGATCTATTGCATATCATATATGTTGTCATAGATATTATACCACACATGCTACATTCAATTTAATTTTGGCACGAACGCGATACGCAAAGTGCAATGAATTGATTTATTCATGTAAACTTAATGTACCGTCAGATAAAAATAAATGTTAAGAAATTCTTTTTAATTTTGTGCTTATTAAAAAAAAACATATTGAATAGCTGATTAACATTATAAAAAAAAAACATATTGAATAGCTGATTAACATTACAAACCATCTCAATTCTTGTATTCCACCCCAGTGAGGATTATTATATCTTGGTGCATCGTCCGTATTGACAGGAAACTTTTCCCATTTAGCTTATTTAGATTAAACGGAAGATTGTCCATATTGAGGCAGTCATATGCACTAAATGAGCATGGATTAACGTAGAATGAGACATGTTACACATATCTGCAACAGTAAACGACAGAGACACGCGGGCGAAAGTGTTGAAATATGTACGAGGGTTGAGCTGAAAATTGTTAGTTATTAAAAGACTGTTGCATTTTTTAACCAAAAATCTTTATTGTAAAATATTCTCTATTCAGACTAATACACTTGTGCATTCTTTGAAATTCTGTAACTGCTGCATCTGCTGAGCTGAAAATTGTTAGTTATTAAAAGACTGTTGCATTTTTTAACCAAAAATCTTTATTGTAAAATATTCTCTATTCAGACTAATACACTTGTGCATTCTTTGAAATTCTGTAACTGCTGCATCTGCGCTGGAAATGCTTTTACCTCGCATAATTTTTTTAACAGTTGGAAACAAAAAAAGTCGCACGGCGCCAGATCTGGGCAATACGGAGGTTGAGTTACCAATTAAACTACCGAATCTTAAAAAAATCCAATGTTCTGGCGACAGTGTGGAAGGATGCGTTGTCATGATGGACTAAGTGTTACGCAAACCGGTCCTTTGGCGACCTGTCCGTATATTTTCCAAACATCTGTGGTAAAGCCACTTCGCAGTACTATTCAGAATTAACAGTTCTGCGATCTTCAAGTGGAATAACGGCAACAGGACCACTTCGGCCGGAAAAAACAGCAATCATTTTCTTATTGACGCTTCTGCCATGAATTACTTTTGTGGGCAAGTCTTCATCTTCGAATACCCAAACACTTGACTGCTGTTTAGTTTCAGGGTCGTAACTGTATACCCAAGATTCGTCACCTGTTTCAATGTATGCCACTTGCTTGGAAGCTCCTCCTTAAAATTTTTGCAACATAAATTTATACCAGTCTACTGGATCCTGTTTTTGACTTTCTGAGAGCAAATGCGGTATCTAGTGGCTTGCTAGCTTTCTTACCCCAAGATGTTTATGCAAAATGGTATTCACCGCCGAGGATCCAATCTTCACTTCCTCCTGAATCTCCCTATAAGTAATATTTCGATTGGACTGAATCAAGCTTGCCACAAGATCAACATTTTCTGAACAGGCAGCTTCATCAGGTCTTCCAGGTCTTGCTTCATCTTCTAGCACAGCGCTGTCCAACTTCAAGGGGTTCAAGGGCCACTGTAAAAAATTTGAAGGTTATGAGGGCCGCATCATAAAATGTGTCGTATGCGACTTTGTGAGTGACTTGTAATAAATATAAAACGTGTATATTTCAATACTAATTTTTATTTATTCAAGAAGCTTAGGTTACATTACATGTTCTAAAAGTGATTCTAAACAAAAAAAAATCATATTTCCTTTAGGTTAATTCCTTTCTGTTCTTGAGATACGACAAAAGGAAAAAATTACATCAATTAATGTAAATTTACGTATAGAGATATGACGTTTCACCCCGTTACTAAGGGCGTCAAATTTTTACCCCTCGGGTTAAGATCAAATCGGAGAAATACGTTCACTCAAATATATATTCGATTAGGTAAAACACCAGATAATTACCAAAACAAATATAATGTTTTTAGCTGAGTTGTACATTATGTAAAATTAACATGTTCTTCTGCAACGGTGTCTCGTTTCGTGGGTCGAGCTGCAACCCAATGCACCGGCGAGTGTTGCGGGTCCCTATTGGTAGTCCGCCGGTACGCACGCCGATTCTTCGGGGAATGGGCTGAGTAGGTCTTTTGTTCCTGCAAACTTGACATTCCTCTCAGCAGTGATTTTAAGCTGTAATTTTCCGGTAAATTTAGCGATTGTAAGGGTTACCTGGGGCGGGCGTTTGTGCCTAAATCCTGGTGCAGAGGTTCCTGGTACCTTACGACGGCTAGGCGTCGTTCTTGGAGCGAACGCGGCGTCAAATTCTGCAGATGATTTTTTTTCGCCTTGAGCCGGAAAATGATGTTGACATTGCCCCGATAGGGAATTTGCGGGCTGCGGAATCGAACGTCGAAGTCCAGGAATTCGCCTTTTAATAACCAAAAAAAAGCCCTGCAGGTGAGTTTATGAGAGGCGGCTACAGGACTCACAAGCGGGGTAGAGGCTGCTATTCCTACATTTCACCTCTCGGGGCGCCGGAATTTGCGTTTATAAATTACGCGGTCGGAAATGGCTTTTAAGCAGTTAGCCCTGCAAAACAGTACAGCGTGTTAAGACAGGGTTAAAGCCTCGGTGATTCGATTTCCCAAGAAAGTTCAACAATCAAGGTAAAATCGAATTCTAGCGGAAAATTTGAACTTCTCGGGCTGACAGTACAACACGTCATCTCCCGTGAAGCCTGGTCTGGTAAGGGTTGGAGGTCTACTCCATTAGACAGTTCAGCGTGTAAGACCGGAGGGCCCAGGTAGAAAAGGGGAGGACATGATCAGAACTGGTGGACGCAAGGGGGAATTCGGCCCGCGGGCCACATGTTGGACAGCCCTGTTCTAGCAGCTCTCGCCCTCGTCGAAATTCGCGGAACCAATGAGTAACAGCGGATAATGAAATTGCAGTATCGCCAAAAGCTGCTATCAAATTTTCATGGCTTTGCTGGTATCCAAACTGTCTTTTATAATCATACAAAATCATTGCTCTAAAGGCAATTCGCGGAATGCTCATTTTACCTGTATTAAAAATGCACAGCTACTTAACTTACAAAATTAACTATGTTTCATAGGACATCGAAACGTTTGACGATTGTGGGTAACCAATGTCAATTAATTCTACATTCAATTGTTGCAATTGTTTCTAGCCAAGTGAGCTTCTAATGTGTGACCTAAATGCAAAGATAGGAAATAATAATACAGATAGCGAAAAAGTAATGAGCAACGAAGGCGTAGGTGACGTAAATGAGAATGGAAACATGTTTTTAGATTTTTGCTCCCTAAATAATTTATTAATAGGTGGAAGTATATTCACACATAAATTGATTCACAAAGTTACTTGGATATCGCCTGATGGAACGACACAAAATCAAATAGACCATATAGCTATAGACAGGAGATATAAAAACACTGATGTTCGAGCGATTAGGGGAGCAGATATTGGATCAGACCACATGTTAGTAAAGATCAAACTGAAGATACGACTAAACGCGCAAAACAAAAAATATAACGGGCAGATGAAATATAGTATGCACTGGTTACAAAATGATATAGATAAACAAAATAAATTTCAGCTAACTACAAGCGAAATATGAAGAACTAATGGATAAGAACGACATGAGCATAGAACAATTATGGAGTAAATACAAAGAGATTCTGAAAGAAACAGCACTAGAAACAATAGGTACAAAAAGGAGCACAAGTAAGAAGTGGATGTCTAAAGATACCTGGGACAGAATAGAAGAGCGAAGACAGATCAAACAAAGATTACTAAGAGTACAAAGACAAAACAACAAAGAAGAACTGGAGGTACTTTACAAAGAAAAAAATAAACAAGTCAAAAGAAGTGCGCGAAAAGACCGAAGAACCCACTATGAAGAGATAGCGAGAGAGGCAGAGGAAGCAGATGGGCGAAATGAAATGAAGACAATGTATACACTGACACGCAAATTATCGGGAAGGAAAGAAGCTCGCGCAGCACATATCAGAGACAGAGATGGGAACTTGTTAAAAGCGAAAGCAGAAATATTAAATAAATGGAAAGAATATTTTGAGGATATATACAAAGTGCAGTTAACACAGATGGAGAATATAAGTGAAGAAGAGGAATACGAACAACTGTCAATAAATACAGTAAAACCTACTAAATAAGAAATAGGTACTGCTATAAATAAAATGAAGCTTGGAAAGGCAATTAATGGAAACACAGATATTATACACTGTCTACTAAATAAGATATGGATTGAAGAAAAGCTACCAGATAACTGAACGACAGGATGTATTATTACACTACCCAAAGCGGGAGACAAGACTAAGCCCAATAACTGGCGAGCAATTACATTACTGAGCACCACTAGCAAAATACTAACAAGAGTTCTACTAGAACGAATTAAAGATGCAGTTGATGAAACTTTAAGATGTAACCAAGCTGGCTTTAAGAAGGGGCGATCTTACACCTACCACATCAGTACAATAAGAATAATAACAGAGAAAGCAGTGGAGAGACAGAAGGAAATGTATTTTGGGTTTGTGGGCTTCGAAAAGGCTTTCCATAAAGTCGATAGAAATATACTATGGAAAATACGTAAAGAATATGGATTCTCGGAGAAGATCATATGGATAATAAAACTGCTATATGAATATTTCAGAGCAACCATCGAACATAATGGAGCGGTATCAGATCCAATAAATATTGAATCCGGAGTCACGCAGGGATGTATCCTCTCACCACTACTATTTCTACTGGCCACTGAGTGGGTTATGAAAAGGGTAGTCGACAATAGAAAAGGTCTATCATGGAAGTTTGTACGAGTTTTAGAAGATCTAGAATTTGTTTATGATATGTGCTTAACCACAGAAAAATTTAAACACATGCAAGATAAAATCAATGAGCTCCAAAGGAAAACAGCTGAAATAGGGCTCAGAATTAACACCAATAAAACCAAAACTCTAAGAATTAACACAGAAAATAAGGAAGAAATATCACTCACGGAAAACCTATTAAGAATGTGCATGAGTTTATATATTTAGGAAGCGTAATAGAGGATGGTGGAGGATGCCGAAAACCGTAAAAAAGTAAAGCTCAAAACGCGTTCAACCAAAGGAGCAAGATATGGAATTCAAAAGAACTTCCTTTAAAACCACAGATTCTCAGTTTTAATACTTGTGTCAAAAGTGTCCTATTGTATGAAAGTGAATCCTGGGCAATTAATAAAAAGGAATTAACTAGTATACAAACACTAATAAATAAATTCCTGAGAAGAAATATGCATATCTATTAGCCTAACAAAATTTCCAACGAAGAATTATGGCAACGTATAAACCAAGAGCCCATTGAATTAACCATAAGAAGGCGAAAGTGGAGATGGATAGGGCATACACTGAGCAAACCAAATACAGACATCACAAAACAAGCCCTAGACTACACCATAAAAAGTAAAAGGAAACGAGGAAGACCAGTAACAACATGGAAAAGACGTAGAAGTGAAGAGTGCGACACAGTAAATAAAAAGTGGAGTGAAGTGAAAACTTTAGCGGCTAATAAAAACGAGTGGAGAGAAATTCTGAAAAACATTTTCGAGATACGAGCATAATTACCAGCAGAAAGTAACACAGTGTTAAAACATTAGTGAACTTGATAAATTAATAAACTTAACGATAAGGAAGAGATAGCATAGAGAAGATAGCGCAGAGCTAGCAACTCTATCACTACATAATTTAAAAGCTACAGAAACGTTTGACGACGCCTTATGCTCCCTACGGAGTTTAAAGGATACAATGCAATACAATACAATTGAGCTTCCATGGCCTGCTACTAACTATTAACAGATCATCCCTCGTAACTACAGTAAAAAATGTAATTTGTGCGTTCTTATAATCGTGTACAAGTGCAGATATAGGATATCGCAACTTCAAAACATTCAATGGGCGGCATAAATAACTTCCGCAAACAATCTGAGCTTCAGCAACATGTCGAAAATACAATAAAAAAAGCTGCAATTCATAGTATGTAACAATCAAGTTTTACAAAGCAACCACGACTTCAGGTCATAGCAGAAAGAGGTCCAAGGTAAATTCATCGATAGCTTCAAGTCGAAATGCTACGGCAATTGCCATTTTTGAAATTTGTAAGAAATTATAAATTTTTCGTATCAGATTAAGTTGTCCCCATGTATGCCACTTCCAGAGGTGTTAGTAGATCAAATTTACCCCCAGGTTTGCTGGAATTTCTACTCCGGCTGAGTAAACAACTGCTTGCCACCGATTCGCTAGATGTATGAGTTAAACACAACTGCCCAGAATTTAGAAACAAAATTAATGTTAAGGTGTGATTAGTATTTGTTCCATAAATTATGTGCTAATATTGTAAATGTTTTTAGATTAGGTTTGTGAGATCGTTGTGGGCTGGGATGTACAGTCGTGTGCAAATAAATCTGGGGCAGTGTTTTTTTCACGTTCATGTTGAGTTATGAATTGAAGAATATCTCCATGGATTTCCTCTTATCAGAAAGAGTTACAGATTTCATTACCTGTTAAAGTTTAATGTAACTCTTTCTGATAGCAGGAAATCCATGGAGTTATTCTTCAATTCTTAACTGAACCTACATATGAAAAAAACATTGTCCCAGATTTATTTGAACACGACTGTACGTCTATTAATTAATTAGCTCATCAAATCAATTGGAGCACATTGCAGTTGTTTGTTGCCACGGAAAATGACCAATTTATTTTATAAAACGGCCCTTTGTGCGGGAAGGAACTATAATTTTTTTATCAAGCACAACCTCGTTACTTTGTGTGACACTTAAAAACAATAAAGAGTCGCACAAACAGTTGGTGTTTTATTGCTTTCCGGCGATGTCAACTACTACAGTAGTGAAATAACTTGGTAAATACAAGGCAAGCTAGGTTGTATTTACGTACTTTAGCATAAATAATTAGCGGAGATTCTGCAAGTCCAAAGCCAACATAAATACTCCTATCCCAAGACTGTCTCCAGCAGCGTCACCAATCCCGCAGAATCCTATGTCGTCTCAAACTGGATGGAAGTTATTGTATTGTTTAAATGCTATCTCTAGTTTATTACGTGTAAAAAGCGTAATTAGAATTAGAATTTAATTTGTGCTTAATTCTTGGCCGTGTAGACGATCGTTTATTTGAACGCGGTCATCGTGCGAACGCAGCTTTATTCTCCGCCGGCGCTATAATCTGCGTTACCGGCTTTAAGCCGTTCATTTTGTTTTGTTGTATTTCTCTTCCAAAAAGTGGCATCAGCCGGCAGCATTCCTGTGATACCTTGTTCTCCAAATTTTGCTCTTAGCATCAGGTATTTTGAAGAGGTTTTCCGTGGAAGCTTTGTTTGATGCAGACTATGGGCTTGGACGCGTATGTGGCACAAATACGTCCACGTCTGATAGACCGATTCTTTATTACAGGTTGCTAGCCGTTCTCGCCATTGCCTGTAATTACTGGGTGAGTGATACTTCATTTTCGATTCTAGTAATGTAATGCATCTAGCTGAATTTCGTACAGCATTTCTAACATCACCCAAAAGCTATTAAAGCTTTAGCGATTTCACATATTAGGAAGGGGTACCTGTCCCTCTGCTTCTGTGAACCAGCTTTCATTTAAGCAGCAGCTATAGGAGCCCATTGGAAAACTATCTGATTTAACTACTGCAGAAGCATGATTCTCTCAGATAAGTAGCTCACGGCACAAAGATAAATGGTAATTGTATTTGTGCCGCAAGCAATGTTAAAGAGACTGAATCTATTCTTAGTATGTAATTGTAAATTTTGCTGGAGTTAGTTTAGATTGCGCATTGAATTGTGTTAAGTATTGCTATTGTAGCGATATTTGGGGCTGCACATTTCGCGAACGTTACGTTTTAAGAACTATTGGGCTGTCTATATCATTCATTGCTGATTTCGTTACTCCTACTTCCTATATTTCAGATATTGTGTTATTGCCTGTTGCGATTAATATGAGCTTATAAGTTCTCGACCTATCTGCGCGTATTTGTTGTAATTGAAAGACTTGTTGGCTCTCATTATATTATTATATTTGGTAATTACATCTTTTAAAGTGCACGCCGCCTATATTGAGTCTAATTGGCGCGTCCTCAAATATACTCTCGTAAAGTTCCAATATTTGACAATATTTAGGGAAAATATAACTAACAGCTTTTGAAATTTCAGTCTTCGTAAATATATTTTTAAACCAAGTTGTAGCGCTCCACTTAGTGTTTAACGTAACGTTACATGTTACTTGCAAACCCAGGAGTGAAGCCACGTTGCTTGATGAATGCGCCTTTTAATAATTGTTGTATTTGTTAAATACGGTTTATCCCTGAGAGAAGTTAACACTACTGCAGTACCGTTACTTTAACTGAGTTGAAGGCACCCTTCTACTTAAGTAGCTACTTGTGGTGGTTACCGAACTTACACAAATACAATTTCCAAATCAATTTAAGTCCTTTATTTCATAGCAATGCATTATGGCACAGAAAACTTTCGACAGCATATATAACAAACAGTATATCTCGCTCTGTCATATTGTCTTTATTGCGAGGTTTTGACCCCATGAATCTTTAGTTTGTAATTTAATCTCGTTCCGTCGCTTAGAGTTCTCTGTAGAGGTTGTCCAGTAGCTTCTGTAATTTGTAGAGAGAGCGGCTTCTTGGTCTCTGCCTTTCTATCTCAATATACCTGTCCTCGATATTTCAGGTTGTCGTTTGCTTATATATTAATCGTATTGGAAAATGCGTCGAAAGTATATAGTTGGTAGTCGATATTTAGCAAAATTCCATGATCTATATGCTGATATGGTTGTCCTGTGTGCTGTATATGGAATGGATACTAGTTTTCTTGAGCAGCAGAGCTGAAAAGAATCAATTCTTTATTTATCGGCTACATTTTTTTGTCATTTTGAAATATTGAGAAACTTATTATCGACACTAGCATTATATTTGTGTTTCAAGGTATGTTTGTTATATTGCTTATTTATTTTCTTTAGGTTCTGTCTTCCCTGTATTATGGTCAGAATTTCGTGTTTTAGCGATGGTTTCTTTGTGTATCCATTTGTGCGGACTTTCTGTTTTCTTTTACTACCCTTGTGTTTCTCTTTCTGCTTTTATTATTGCTTTATTAATCTGTTCCATTGTAAGTCAGCATTTAGTTCTTTATCTGTAGTTTTGGAACGATAGCCGTTGTAATATATTATGATGTGGCCATATAAAGCTATACTTTTATTAATGAAATGCCCATTCAAATTCAATAATAATTCTTTAATAAAAATAAATCAAGTTCTCTTATCTCAGGTGGTTCGCCAAATCAAGATCTCTATCTCTTAATTGAATATCAGTATTACAGTTAATGAAGTTTACTGTCAAACTGATTTCTAAATCTCAACAAACCAGGTATCGACAATTGTATTTTTACATTAATCAATTCATCAAATCAAATATTGCCTTGTATTATTGTATTTCACTGATTGATCTTTATATAAAATGTTTTAATATTAATTTCTAACAAACCTTGTCACTTATTCAGCTTCACTCGCACAATTCCTTACACCAGTGCCTCCTACTTCCCAAAGGATTCCAACGTCGTCCTCGCCTGACACCTACAGCCTACACCTGTCAACCAAATCCAATACCTCTGCTGATGCCGGCTGCAATCTCTCTGTCAAACTGCAGCTTCAAGTTCAACAAAACCTGGTAAGATTCAAGTTTCTAACTGCAACAGCTCTTATTTTGTTTCTTCTTTAGATATCCTTCAGCACTCTGCAATCTGCTCCGATGTTGTCCAACTCTGGTAATACTACCACAAATCCCGCTCCAGCTCAATCACCTTTCCTCGATGTAACCATCAATATCAAACATAAATATGTAATTATGCGACACGCCAGTCAATAAATCCAATTCCATCCAATTTTGTCGTTCTCTAGTTCCCTTTAAATGTAATTCGCAGCACTTAACAATCTCTTCACCGATTGTGAGTATTTTAGAATATTAATATTTAGTCTCCATCTTTTTATCTCGTAGATTTAGTAATAGCAACCCCGTTTGTATATCAACCAAACAACTATACAAATTCTACACCAATTTCCATTTTTATTTAATAAAATTCACATTTCAAAATATCTTATACCTTTTTCTTTTTGTTTGTTTATGTAACTACCCTTAAAACAAAAACTTGTTCTTGTTGGATACTATTCTTACTGCACCCTTACATATTTTAAATTATCCATTATTTACAATTTAACAATTCACATTATCATTATAACACATTTCTCAATCGTTACCTTGGCTTGTATTTTATTACAATTTTCTGTAACTATTAAATTAACATATTCAATTAATATCAAAATCTCTTCTTTCATTGTGTCAATTAAATTTATTAATAATGTTTGAAATTTTTAACACCCATCAAGATTTAATTATATCATTCTTTCAAGCTTATTTGTTTCAAATATTTCTTTTTTGAAATTAATTACACTGCCTCATGTATCATAACAATATATTTTAAAGCCTCTGTATGCTTTTATGTTTTTTAAGAGTTTATTAGTTCTTCTCTGATTTATATGATTAACACATCTTCACTTATATAATCGTATTTTGTGATATTGAAATCTTGTGTTGGTTATGGTTAAACTACGAGCGCGAAATTGTACCATTTCTTCGTCTAGTCTGTTTCTTATTTCTAGTCCAAATGTCCTTACTACGTCTGTGCTGGTCGTGTGCTGTTTCTCATACTTTCGCATTAAAATCTCTTTGCACTGTCGCTGTCTTGTGGTGTAGTTTCTCTGAGTGCGTTTTCTAACCCCTCATTTTCTATTTCTTCATGTGGTGCTTCTTTTATTGGTGGATATGTATGCAGGATGTTGATTTTGCGGAGTTCTATCATCATTATTCTATCACTTAACAGTATGTAACCCACTACAGCGTTATTATTGTTTTTTCATGTTATAATGGGCACTATATTTCGGCTTTCTTTTGAGTGTCTGGTGTGGCAGACAACGTAATTTGGTTTTATTTCGAAATGTTCTTTTCACCTTCGATGAGTGTATTTGTACCTAAGCATTGCAGTTTATTAGTTCATCTCATTTCTCTATCGATTATAGTTTGCAGCTTCTTGTAGGCGTAGCTTCACGTGCCCATTGTCATTATTTGATTAAGTTTGATTATGTTACTAGCAACTACATTCTACTTATTAGCCCCCATTCGGTTATTCGATTGGGAAATGTGTTTAAGCTTCTGGAACATTTTGCACTGAGCCACGCCATGGAATTCTTCTCAGATAAATGTTCTCTCAGTAGATTTCCGTTTCTAGCCTTGGTGTTGTAAGGTAAATGAGTTGTGGGAAGTGGGAAAGGAGAGAGATTGGGACATGATTCCTTCTGGAGAACCTAGAAGGTGGGAGAAAACAATATCTTTCTAAGATCGCTGAAGTAGATTTGCCTTCACCGGGACAGTGGACCATGCAGAGAGGAAACTAATCCAGCGTCTTCTAATTATTACGTTAGCTAACACTATGCATAAACGGGAGTCATTCTAAAAAGTGAAACTAGAAAAATGTATTTTTTTATGAAATTAAACGCATGTGTACGACTTTAATGCTTACACAGATCATGAGAGCACGTTAATACCTTTACCTTCATCGGTGTTGTTATGGACTCTTAACTAAATTAATTTTAGTATCGTTAAGAGCTTCGTTACGGCACTCTTTTTATATAAAAAAAAATACATTGAACCAGAGTTTATTGATGAAGATAAAATATTGAGCAATACACGTTTGCTTATGGCACATAACGAAACTCGTTTGATTGCCGCAAAACTCGGCTCACTGCCTCGTTTTGGCAATCAAACTCGTGTTGTTAAGATGCTCCTAATCAAACTTGTATCGTTAATATCTATTATATTCATCGGTTTTGTTATAGACTCTTAACCAAATTTATTTTAGTATCCTTACAAGCTTCATTACCGCACTCAGTGTGCTAATGGGTAGATATTACTGCACTCAGTGCGGTAATGGATATGAACCAGAATTTATTAGTCAAGATAAAATATTGAAGAATACACGTTTGCTTATGGCACTTAACGAGATTCGTTTGATTACCCCAAAACTCGGCTCATTCCCTCGTTTTGTCAATCAAATTCGTTCTGTTAAGATGCTCATAATCAAACTTGTATCGTTAATATCTATAATGTTTGCGAAACCTGACAAAAATTACTGGCCACGGAATATAGGCTTGCTACCGGTAGTGTCCGGATTAATTGGGCTAATTGTTTTTAACATTCAAGGTTATGGTATCTTAGATATCCAAGCTGATGTACCAACGTTTGCAGAAAATACCTCTTTTGCCAAATAATTGTAGCTGTATGTTGTTACGGTATTAAAAGAACTTTACGACACCCACCCAAGGTGAGCATCGCACCACGGAGTCAGTCCTGAAAAACTGGCACACTTGCCCTGAAATCGGTTCGAAATAGGCTAATAGGCCACGGCTGGAACGCTCAGGGAGTCGGGCGTGAGTCACACGATACGTTCTGGGCAAGCGTGTTGTGGCATAATATATATATAGGGTATGTCGAAATCATGAGGGCGCCAGCAAGCTTGTCTTAACCCGGCTAACCGGGCCTGGACGGTTAGACGGGAGCGAAGCACGCAAAATACACCGCCGATAGGATTACTCAAGAATTGCAAGGTCAAATAACAATTTCGGGATTGTCTTATGCAAGGATTGTAATTAGGTGTCAATCCGACCGCGACTACGCAGCTGTCTCACCCACCTGTACGCTCAAAGCTCCCTCGTTCCGTCGCACAATAATCAGTACAATGAAGGGGGCGCTTATCTGAAACAGAACATGCACAAGTCGAAACAAAACAATAGTTCCCTTAGCTAACAAATCATGTATTGACTAACGGGTGTACAATGGGGCAGCAGAGTGCGTCGCACTATATCTATAAATGGATTCTAACTAAGGACACCAGCTGGCGCGCGCTCTAAACTTAGCGACGGATGTTGAACAGTAATGAACAGTAATGAGCAGTAATGAGTACAAATATGCTGGCGCGACGCCTTATGCAGCGAACAGCAAAGATCAAATTAGCACTCGCGACATGGACAGTCTGCGATTCTGAATGAATGCACAAATATGCTGGCGCGACGCCTTATGCAGCGAACAGCAAAGATCAAATTAGCACTCGCGACATGGACAGTCTGCGATTCTGAATGAATGCACAAATATGCTGGCGCGACGCCTTATGCAGCGAACAGCAAAGATCAAATTAGCACTCGCGACATGGACAGTTATGACGACAGTGCCTGTAGGCACCAGAGATGTGACGGCTCGCTCGCGTTCACAGCGGTAATCAGTTCAAAGACACATACCTTAATATGTAGGCGGTTAGGGAGCCTGGTACAGTTGAGTTGCGACAGGCTGCAGTCTTAGGTGGCAGGTACCTTCGACGTTCGACGGCTATAGGGATGAGTGCACATCCGCCACAATGGCGACGTGAGACGCGTCAGGACGCCTACGACGGGACGACGAAAAAAATGGGCCACTTTCGTTCTGCGGGACAGATCCTCGTAGGTCGAGATGAAGGGGGCACGACCCCTTACTTACGGAAGCAGGAACTGGGCTCAAAAACACCCACGCTACGCCGAAGACAATTCGAAACTCACACTCACAACCACCACACGAGCGTTCTCTGCAACGGGCTGCGGTCAACTGCCACTTAAGGCGAAAACGTTTGTCACATAATTACTGAAGCAGCACTCGCCGGGAAAAAGACTGACGCCCCCGCCAAGGGCGGGAGCGCCGCACGAATTCACACACTATCCGACCTCTTACTCAATCGACGGCTCTCGGCTGAATGCCCAGAGGGAAGCGCTGGCACGGGTCACCTTGGTCGCGTCCCCACGTGACTAAACCTCGGAAGCCAATCGCAAGGCGATAAAATGAAACAAATTAATGCCGGCATCATGATATCACGCCACAACGGCGTGTTTTCTAGAAGATTCGGAATTCTTGCGAGCGATACGCTCGGCTGCCAAAGCGCCATCAGAGGGGAGCTCCAACCGACGAGAAATGCTGCGTTTGGGGCCAAATATGTGCGAAATCATGATTCTTGAATTAGGCGATGGAGCCAAATAAAGAACTAAAAGGGTCTAGCATACGGGCACGCTGCCCTAAAGCCTAGGTGGCTATTTAAAATACCAAAAGGACCTGAATCAAATGTGCGGAAAGATTGAAAATGGTTTTGACATAGCAACAAGTTGCCCTAAAGGCGTGAAATGCGATTAAGCATCTACAACCGCAAAATGACTTAACAATGTATATGCTTGAAACGGCAACTAACGCCATACTTAATTGGGTTCTTTAACAAGGGATATAAAGAAACAGCGATAAATGTGCTGCCAAAATATTCACTCTTCGATAAGTAATAATCCACTAACAATCAATGTCGCGAAAAAACTCTTCCAATGGAAAGCTGTTGGAGAAAGCGTAAAACAGCCAAAAGTACCACTAATTACTCGTAGAAGGATGTACATTGTAGCAACAGCCTTGTAGTAGCTTCCGTAATAACATCGTGATACCTCAAGGAATGCCAACGTCCGGAATGTAGGGCCTTACAGATCGCAGTAAATTCTCGAAGAATGTCGTCGTCAGTGACTTCTCATAGACCCGAAAACAAAAAGTTACCATATCTCCATTAACAGGCAATGAGAGTGGGTAGCACTGGATAAAAGGATTGCCGTAGTTGTGCTCTTGCTCAAACCATTTCTCCCAATTCATCGGTATTCTCGTTAGCCGTGCTGCGGCTTTTTACGTTAAATTTGTACTTGTATGCGTTTAAGTATTAAACAACACTGTTTGCTATTTTACTTCCTACAATACTGATTTACGTGTCAGTGAAGAAGCAAGCCAAAATATCGTCAACAAAATCAATCAATTTTAGATTTACCCAATCGAAGGAGCAGTTCTCAAGTATTTATATAGGATCGATGTTAAACAATACATTATTCGCATTTGCCATGAATGATTATATATTGCTGTGGTCTAATAGCTTTTATTATATTTTATTTGTTCTCAAGGTTTAATTAAAATTGTGCTCTAAATGTTACCTTTTGTCCACAGCTTGAGCATGCAATTGTACTAACAATTGTTATAAAGACTCTTGTATCTGTGGGTTACTGTTAGTAAGGATTAAGACATAAGCAATGAAAAATCTATAATGCATAGTATGAGACAATTATGTTTATTAAAAAATAATCTGCAATTACTGTATGTTTATCACGTTTATTTATAATGTTCGACAAATACTTAATTTCATTAAAATCAATTTTACACTAATTATACTGTATGTTTACAATATAAAATTATCTAATAAGTTGTTCAATTGAATTCAATTTCTATATTTGTAAGTAACAGATAAATCTTTCTTAATACTGCTTTCCTTTTATATTTGATCGATTTCTAATTAAAATTGAATAACCTTACTTTGTAATCTTTTGTCTTCGAGCTCTTTTATCTTCTGTGCTTTCCAATAATCTTGATCTCAGCAACAGCATTCCTTCTTCTAGTTGGCAGCAATTTCTTTAGTAGTGTTAGTTTATGAACTCACTTAGTTTTCATTAATTTTGTACTATTTATACGTATGGCACTAAATTCGGTTTTAAACTTGGACTTGTCAATCTCATTCAATAAATTTTTACACACACCATTTGTTCTGTTATTTTAAAATACCCGCCAAAACCATTGGTTATCAAACAATTAATAATACAGATTTCTATTATTAATCGTTATAACTTTTCTAGTTGTCATTAATAATAATTTTAGGTTCACAGTTTTCAATTGTGTATGTCTCTAACCACATTGCGACATTAACCCTTTTGTAAATCAAATATGTAAGAATTAAACTTTTGTGTTACATTTCACTATAATAGTTACTTCTTTCAGATAAATCTTGACTCGCTTGTATTACAGTTGCAATGATAACTGAACTATATACAAATGAACTGCAAATACCGTTGTAGGTAATAGAAATACCAACGATAAAACGAAACGATCACAACTCATATCCTTTCAGGAACATTATTTTTAAGCTGCTTTATTATTATGTAGTTATTAAAGGCTTTGTCAATTCATGATCATATCAGTATACGAGGGAAGCGCCAAAATTTCCCGGCCTGACTATGAAAGAAACGAGGTTGACTGACAATAAAATTTTATTTTTCAATATATTCCCCGCTGACATCAATGCACTTATTACATCGTTTTAGCAACAATTCAATACCCTTAAAAAATATCCCTTTAGTTTGTCTTTAAAATTTGCCCAAACTGCAGCCTTCACCTCTTCATCGTCACTGAAATGGCGCCCGCGAAGGTTCTTTTTCAAATCTCCAAACAGGTAATAGTCACTGGGGGGACATATCTGGACTATACGGGGGGTGATCGATTTGTTCGAAACCGCAATCACAAATTGCGGCTTGCGCAGTTCCAGCAGTGTGCACGGATGCATTATCGTTAAGTAAAGGCACGCCTCTGGTTAGTTTCCCACATCTTTTCTCCCGAATGTTTTGTCGTAATTTGTGCAGGAGTGCTGCATAATATGTCGCGTTGACTGTGGTATCGCGTTCTTTAAAGTTTATGAGAAGAATGCCCTCCCAATCTCAAAAAATCGTAGCCATCACCTTTTTTGTCGACTGATGGACCCTGAACCTTCTTGGCGGTGCTTCTCCTTTTCGTCTCTATTCCATCGACTCCCTTTTGATTAAAGGATCATAGTAAAGAACCATAGTTTCATCCCCTGTGACAATTGTCTTCAACACGTCCACAGGGTTTTCTCCACAGAGCTCCAAAGAGGATCGAGCACATTCAACACGACACTGGTGCTGAACTGCTGAGAGATGTTTGGGGACCCACATTGCACTAACTTTATTCATGCGTAAATGATCGTGGAGGATTCGGCGAACGCTTGTATCTGAAAGCCCCGACATTTTTGATATTTCTTTCATCTTCAAGTGTCAATTGCTTAATACGAGATCCTCAACAAGGGCAATCTTGTCGTCCGTCACCACTTCCACCATCTTTCCTGTTCTTGCTTCATCTTCCAAGGATTCCTGCCCCATTCGAAACCGTTTTGACCAATCTTTTACCACATAATAAGACGGGGAATATACCCCGTACACCCCATCCAGTCGATCTTTGATGCTTTGAAGAGAAATACCTTCTCGAGTAAGGAATTTAATAACAGCTCGATACTCAATTTTCGTGACTTCTGATATCGTGATGAATGGGTGTCAGTTATAAGAAAACTAATTGACATAAAATCATTTTTGTTTTTCCAAGGCTAATAAAACTTAAACCAATGTGTTATCAACATTTTGACAGGCTACGCTACCTGGTTCTATATCAGGCCGGGAAATTTTGGCGGTTTTGATAATAGGTAATCAAAAGCTTTGTGGGGCCGCCCATGTGCAGCATTCTTTACACTTTTACACATTCGCAAAATGTAGTCCACCTAATTCTTTCGAAAATTCTCCAAAACTCTAAATATTGCTTGGTACTGGATATGGGAAACGACGCTAATTAAACTTCAAATCAAATGGACAACAACGTTGTTAGAAAGGGAATACTGATGGTTGCAGTAATCAACAAAAACATAAGTGTCTTCAATAATTTTTTTGTTTTTTTTAAAACGTTCTCTGTCAACTCAACACATTTGTGCATCTGATAGAACCAATCGCTAAAGCAAGAACTCCATTCTTCTTGGGACATCTCAAAGACCATGTTATCGAAGGCTTCACTCGCTTCATTTGCACTTGACTATCATAAACCAAGCGCTTTATCCTTCATTCCAAGCAAAATGAAGACATTCCTAGGTACAAGGATCAGCTTGAGTGTGAGATTGAATTGTCGTGATGCAGAAGTTTTTGGCACACTGTAACCCAGAAATTGCCGCGCAGCCAATAGAAGAAACTGTTTTCATACTCTGTAAAGCAATATTGACAACATGGTTGGATTGTAAGAAATAACAGGCAATTATTTATAAAGAATGATGTAAGCTCGCTCTAGTTTCACAGAATTGCTGGCTGTTGGAAAATCCCATTGCTTCGATTGTCGATTCCTTTCAGCTTCAAATGCATAAATAGATGATTCATTACATGTCACGCTATCGTGCACTGCCTCTTAATCATCTTTGTTTTATTTTTACTTCCCTCGTCTGAAAGACGAAGGAAGTATTGTAATCACCAAAAAATCACCTTCCGAGATTTCTTCAGATCTTTACGTTTCAGGGTCCCTAGATGACGAAAAAGAGCTTTTCTTATTTCAGTCTGTCTGTCTGTCTGTCTGTTGGCAGTATAGCTCAAAAACTATTTGTCGGAGGAAGACGATATTTTACATATTATATATCTACCTCTCATGAAACCGGTACAATTTCATACAAATATATACAGGGTGAGCACCTTAAAAAATCAGGCTATACATTTGCCGAAAATAAGACTCCGCCGATACAGGATAATGTCACAAAAGAGTAAAAACGTTTCAACAATAACACCGTTCTGTTCAAGAGAGGCGCGCCGAAAGAGGCTCGGTAGCGTAGTTGGCTCCTAGAGTATCAGTGCTGGTGTTGTGACCCGGTATTGCACACTTAATAACCGTAATTACACTGTATATTCAGCTTCATCGTAACCGCACTGTGTATTGCACAAAACTTTGTCGACAATGTCTTATTCTGTGTTCACTAGAATTAAAATGTGGCCAGAATCGTTTTGGTGGGTTTATATGTGGCGAAAAATGGGATTTTCAAGAGTATTCTAGCTTGGTTTTGTTAAACGTAACCCAACATTTTTCCGGAAACCATGAAAATTTCAAGAATCGTACTAGCTGCTAGGTGAGACGCAATTTGCATGTGTGCTCATCTTAAATTAGTTAATTGCTCCTTATTAAGAAGGTTTTACTAAATCTTACTTTAAGAACAAACTTATGCCATTAATTTGACTATTTACAGTTGATCAATAAACAGTACGGCAAGGAAATGTGTTTGTTGTGTCAATTATCCTTTGGCAAGTGAACTTTGTATGTTATTCGTTACCTTTAATTGTGTAAATGTTGCACCTACAAGCGAATATCATAGTAATGTATATCGATGCCGTGTAAACTTCTGACAAAAACAAAATGCTATAACAAATATTTATTGTGTCATGAGTTACGACACATTGAAATTGTTCCACACAATTTATAGATTGTGGAAAACGCTGTTCATTTGAAATACATTATTGATAGTTGCCACAGCATTAATTATTGATGAATATGACCTATGGTCATGTCATTCCCGAGACTGAAGTCAACGTTTTAGTACATAAAATATCCAAATTCATTAAAAATTTAGATAGCAATTAGTTACAATTTACCATAAAATAAAGCGAGCATTTACATTTTATAGTACTTGTGGGCGACTGCATGTAACCTTTTTTTTACTACACTAGCGCCATGCATATTTAAAGGGTAACTCAGCTTTTAAGTAACGATAAAAGAAGGATTTGTGCTTTAAATACTTCTTTTGCTATCCAATGATCCGATAATTAGAAATATTACGTATCAGCCAATAAGACCTTCTGCTTCTAGCCTATCCTTGTTGTATTATGTGGGTGTAAGAGAAACACTTCGTAATGATATCTTTTGGCTTAACGTTAAGAGAACGTTGCTGATCTGTGACTTAGTTTATGTCTAGCTAGTTAATGGCACATGAACAGCTAGCAATTGTTTAATTTAGTAGCGACTTTATCAAAAAATATACACTGTTATGATACATGAGGCAGTGTAATTAATTTCAATAAAGACATATTTGAAACAAATAAGCTTGGAAGAATGATAAAATTAAATCTTGATTGGTGTTAAAACTTCAAAAATTATTAATAAATTTAATTGAGACAATGAGAGAAGAGATTTTGATATTGATCGAATATGTTAATTTAATAGTTACAGAAAATTTTAATAAAATACAAGCCAAGGTAACGATTGACAAATATGTTATAATGATAATGTGAATTGTTAAATTGTAAATAATGGATAATTTAAAATATGTAAGGGTGCAGTAGGAATAGTATCCAAACAAGAACAAGTTTTTGTTTAAGGGTAGTTACATAAATAAACTCAAAGAAAAATGTATAAATACCTTGAAACCTGATATTTATTAAATAAAAATGGAAATTAGTGCAGAATTTGTATAGTTGTTTGGTTGATATACAAATGGGGTTGCTATTAAGAAATCTACGAGGTATTAAAGTAGTTTAAATATTAATATTAAAAAATACTCAAAATCGGTGAAGAGATTGTTAAGTGCTGCGAATTACATTTAAAGGGAACTAGAGAACGACAAAATTGGATGGAATTGGATTTATTGACTGGCGTGTCGCATAATTACATGTTTATGTTTGACATTGATGGTTGCATCGAAATAAGGTGATTCAGCTGGAACGGGATTTGTGGTAGTACTACCAGAGGTGGACAACATCGGAGCAGATTGCAGAGTACTGAAGAATATCTAAAGAAGAAACAAGATAAGAGCTGTTGCAGTTAGAAACTTGAAACTTACCAGGTTTTGTTGAAGTTGAAGCTGCCGTTTGACAGAGAGATTGCAGCCGGCATCAGCAGAGGTATTGGGTTTGGTTGATAGGTGTCAGGCGAGGACGACGTTGGGATCCTTTAGGAAGTAGGAGGCGCTGGTGTAAGGAATTGTGCGAGTGAAGCTGAATAAGTGACAAGGTTTGTTAGAAATTTATATTAAAACATTTTATATAAAGATCAATCAGTGAAATATAATAATACAAGGCAATATTTAATTGAATGAATTGATTAATGTAAAAACACCATTGTCGATACCTGGTTTATTGAGATTTGGAAGTCGGTTTGACAACTAAACATCATTAACTGTAATATTGACATTCAATTAATATATAGAGATCTTGATTTGGCGAACCACCTGAGATAAGAGAACTTGATTTATTTTTATTAAAGAATTATTATTGAATTTGAAAGGGCGTCACATTAATAAACGTATAGCTTTATATAGCCACATCATAATAATACATTAATTTTTGTAACGGACGTTGAAATGAATGGTACAGTCAGTTAGTACTTCTGGCACTCACAAGCTCTCCGACTGCTTCATACGGGAGTGTTATGGGCTCTTTCCGTGTCCTTTATGGCTTAAGTTTTGGTATCCTGATAAATAGCATTTACGTTGATTTCCTGCAGACGGTTTCCTTGCCGGGTCTAGCAAACATTTTTAAAGAATCGGGCCATAAAGTTGTATATTGTTCAAACAACAATATTAGAAATTTGTTGGGAAATCCAAAAGACAAACTGACTTTAGAGAGATCTGGAATTTACGAAATTAGATGTTCCCATTGTGGTTCTAAATATATTGGGCGAACACGTCGTAATTTTGGTAGTAGGTTTAAAGAGAATTTAGGTTATTTTAGATTCAACAGATTCCAATACATTTTCGAAACTCGTCATAGTATAAAAAAGGATGACCTAAAAATTGTAAAGGCGTGAACTTCAACAAAGCAATTAAATTCTTTTGAAAGCTTGGCCGTTTTTAAGAACCGAGATAATAAACCTTTGAGCAAAGGTGGCGGACCAATGCCGTCCTCCGTCTTATATGATTTGTTGAAGTTACATTGACCGTCGGCCAAGTTCATTGACCTTCGGCCACGCCCTCCTTGGCAGACAGTATAGATAGATGTAAAATGCGCGGACATCGCCCACTTCCATTTGTGATTTGGTCACAAGTACATCGTTGCCTTTTTGCGGAGTAAGTTTTTCGTAGCTACCGATGATGACAGCGTGGCTGTCGAAATAAGTATTTAGCAGTTGTTAAATATTTGTGTGGTGAAGGGTTTTAACGAATTTGTGAAAGGTACAGCAACTTTGACTTTTTGTCTGGCGATTTCTTTTAAGATTGTATGAAATTTGTTGTGAATTTTTGAACGTTCTATGTTAAATATTTAGGATGACGATCTTCGATATCAGTTTTCAATTATGAACGTTTTCTTCGCATGCCAAAATTGTTGATTACATTGGTTTACAGTGTATCTGGGGTTTGAGTAAAGGTGTGTGTCAGTGATTTAAACTTGTTTGCTGATTACTAAACCAATGTGCTTTGTTTATATCACGTAAATGTTTTTCACAATTTATTACAAAATTGTATCTATGTACTATTATACACAAATGTGCAAATAACTATAGTTTCTGCAATGGTTGACAAGTTTTATACCTTTACATCTGTAATCATTATAATGTGTGCCTCTTTAAACTTGTCTGAGCATGCAGTGACAGTTCATTCAACCAAGGAGCTTTTCTAAATGGCACATCCGTTACGCTGTCACAGTACTCTTGTAAACGCAGTCGTGAACTTTCAATGTATTTTATTATTCATTGAAATGTTAAACAGTATTTAACATGATCGCGTCCTCGAATGTTAAGATACATTTAACATGCATCCACTCATTTAACATGCATTCACTATAGCAACATCACACATATTCATGGTAGTCCGATTTCGATTTAGCAGTTTTTAGTAATTATTATTGATTCAAAATTATTGCCTCGATAAACAATAAACTAATGAAAGCATTTAGAGGGGAAACCGTCTTAACATTTCTCACATAAATTACCACTCTTGCTTCGCTGCGCTCGCTAGAGTGGTAAAAAATGCTCGAATGTTAAGACTGGATTACCCCTCTTAATACGTTAATTACTATTAGTTTCATTTTAGTATAGCAACCAGAAATTGTATAAACAGCACCGACATATTTTGTACATATGTGGTTGTTTTGTTTCTAATGCAACACTAAGGAGGGCATCTGCATTAGACCCTATTTAGAAAATTGAGTTAAGGCTGTCAGTTTGAAACTACTGTAACTGATGTTGGACGGGCAGCCTGGATTGTTTTAATAGTGTAATTTAAAGCATTCTAGAATATTATAAATTACAATATTATAAAAAAAAACAAAATATGCTCGCCGTTGGGTTCCAATATGAAGACCAACATTTACTTTTTGCATGCCCATCTTGTTTCTTCCGAAAGTCTTGGACCAATAAGCGAAGAACAAGAGGGGAGATTTCATGGAAACATAAAAGAAATGCATCAAAAGTACTAGGGAAGGTAAAATACAAGGATGACGGCGGACTAAAGCTGCTGGTGCTGTACATAAAAGAAAAACGATTCAAACAAGGAGACAAAGGATTGATAGTTAAATGCCAGAAAAAACGGATAAAAGGAGAATCACATTAGCATAAATTATGTTGTAACGTAAAAACCACGTGAGTGGTCCCATACGCTTGATATAGTTTCTACACATTTTAGTTGGAGTATTTAAGCGATTACAAATAGTTTCTAATTTGCCCCAATGTTCCTTCGCATAATTAGTTCTAAACCAAAACGTGATGGAACGTATTATTCGACGAGTTAATTGTAACCAAGTACCGCGAACAGAGCTGCCAGTCTAATATATTACATAACGGGTGTTCATAAACAGTCGTCATCCCAGTTGCTTTGAAAAACAAAATGTTATGTCTTTGATTAATTCGTGCAACACAATGAAACGTCATTGACTACTGTCATAGCGCAGTTTTTCTCAGTTATAATAGACATACGTTTTTGAAGTCAAAACCTACTGGGATGACGACTGTTTATGAACACCCGTTAGTAAAAGAACTAAGCTGATTATGACAGCTCAAAGTAGACTTTTTGCATAATTATGTATACTAATTATGTGAAAACCAATCGTTTAAGCCAAGTTTCATTTTGCATATTTTGCATATTTATTCGTTTTTTAGCATACTTTTGGATTTTGTAAATTTGGTCATATTTAGCAATAATTTGTAATGTATGAACTTTTTTAAAAATTTTTGTAAAATGTATTATTCCATTAAATTTATTAATAACATTTTTGTGTGCAACATATATATATACTTTCACATTCTGCCGCTGGAGTGCAGTGCGCTTATCGAAATAAGCAGAGGAAAAGTCCCTGTTAAAATCTTTTACTATGTAAAGACTGCCAGCAACCCCCACTTTTCCCATAGAAGCAATGTATAAGGAATCAGCCAACATAGAATCCTCAAGAGTCGAACTTCGAGTGTTGGGTGAATAATAATCTGGCGGGGTTAAGGAAAATCTCATTTTTATGTTGGCTTACAACGTTAAGTTGGCTTTTGCAGTCCATGTTTATATAGTCAAACGTTAAAATCGATCTTTGAATAAAAATTAGAGAAATAAATATACTCATACAAAATAATCACATTATTTAGAACATTACTTCTTTTTTAAAAATTAAAGCATATTATTTGCATATATTGTAACTTTGGGTGCATATACTCAATAAAATTTATGCATATATATGCGCATACTTTCGTATATTTTAGTGCGTATAATTATCAGCTTTACTCATTATTGTGGTGACAGGTTTAGACAATATTCTACTATCAGCCAGAAATTCGACAGCGCCAGCCGTAGGTAAGACGCTTGCAAAATCATAGAAACTACACCAATTGGTATTTCGCAGTTTGAGAGTTTATTCGATCCGAACACGTAAGCTTAATTTCACGAAGGTACCTGGAGGGAAGATAGCAGAGTCAGCGCACCTGAAGAAGCTATGCAGGGTTCCGATATTGGAATTTCTGCGGAAAAACTGTCCAAGCAAATCAGCAAGGTTGGGTGGGGAAGACTTTTCTCCAGTTTCCACTTGAGGAAGAAACGACAAGGGAGAAACCATGTGGGTCAATTTTCGGTAACAGCTACAGTGATTGAAAGGCACAGAACTGCCTACAAGGTGTTCTTCAAGGTGAAATTAGAGAGTGAGGTACTAACAAGGTACTAGATTGGTATTAAGAGGTGCGAAATTACACAACTTCGAAAAACGATGTCCAGCAACGAACAACAGAAAGCTATCAGAGTTCGAAGTTGGCTAAGAGTGAGTTATTGCACGGAAATAAAGTTGTATCCTAACATAACTAGGTTCAATTCAGCAGTCTCACACAAAATTATTGAAGGCTGTGAGATGATTTTCATCATAATTCAGAAATCCTTTTAGCTGAAAAAAGCCCAATTCACAGACACAACGCCAGGGAAGATAATCTTATACTGACAATTTTCAACTAGAGCAGCTCAAGGATTTTTTAAATACATACAGAAAATAAAAAATGTTGCTAAAAGCAACCAAGCATACAGTAAAAAATTGCTGACGATTTGAGATATTTTCTGGGCCTTATTTTAATTTTCAATTAAAGCTAAAACAACATGTAAAAAAATGCAATAAAGCTATTTCTTTCCGTAAAAATCACAACTTTTTTATTTTTCAACTTGTGATCTATCTGGATGTGGTAGCTATATTTGAGCTCATAACAACATATTTAAGCAATGGGACTCATTGCTATTGAAATCCTAGCCAAGAAGTGTAAATTTGTAAATCGGTGCTTTAGGCTAATATACGTGCTATTGTTAGAAGTGTTCTTTAAATTTCTTAATATTAATGTATTATCTGTATCTTAAAAGTTAGTGCTTGTTGAACGTAATATAGATTATTATTAATTTACTTTTGCGCCTCTGTGTCTGGTAATACTGTTGACACTTTTGCTCTGAAGACCAAATTTCAGCTAATGTTGGTTGTAAAAACGTATTACACACAAATAGTATCAATAGAGAACAAGCTACATCTCCTGCAGTAAATTGATGTTATTTGTACTTCGCCATTTTTTCCTTTTAGTCAGTGTTGCCATTGCTATCTTAATAATATCGAAATAGTACCATGTAGTAAGAAGTGTCAGTTAGAAAATTGAGTAGCATCTACTTTAAGGGTTCTGTTGTCATTAAGTTTTAGTGACAAATGACAGTTGATGACTGCTCACACGAATGTTAAATTAACCTCATTTATGAGTTTTGTTCAATAATCATTTAGCGAAAAGCTTCATTCATTATTATTTCGAATGAATACCATTCTACAGGATTGTCTCAATACAAAAAGCGCCACCTATGCTATTGCCGGTCGTTATTTTCAGCGATCGTGTTAATAATGGATCAAGTTTTTCGGGCAACTTTTATGCTTTAAGAAATGCAATATCGATATCTTTCAAAGCCCGATGCTTGCTGATTGAAGCCAATTCTTGGGGATGTTTTTTTGCGATTCGGGTGCGTAAAATTTCATTATGTCAAGTCTTATGTAACATGAAATTCATAAGAGCACGGGCGCACACCTTGCTGTCAGGAGAGCTATCATCGTAGTAATATTTCCAAATGGACGTGACCTGTCGCTTCTGCCTTCCGATATTTTTTAAACTTTGAACTGTTTAAAATTGATAGAACGGAGGCGAGATGTATATGTTTAACCGCAGATTCTGAAGCAGGCGTTTTCAAGCAGATACGTGTTTAATATGGTAAGCCTGGAAAGTCGAAAGACAGATCGGCGTTCTGACAGCAAGTGCATTAGTGACAAGAGCATTATGAATCATACTGACAGGTGGGATTTCGGCGACAAGACCTTGTTCTTGGAACTACACACCTAGAATGCCTACTGAAAATCCAATAATAAACGTTCATTATGTTTCGGTGAATTATTTAGCATATCCGTGGGCGATTTTCTAATTAAATTATTATTTTATACTCGCTAGTGACTTGCGATATGCACGTCAAGTGTTTTAACGAAATTAAATCCACTCGTAGTCCTAGTGGGCAACTAATTTTGACGTGAATATCCATTAACATTGCATATAAAGCTATTCTATTTAGGAATGAATTATTCTGAGAATACAGATAGTCGGAATTATCAACAAATAGTTCAATTAGTGTTGCACTGAATATATGGGATTACAACACGAACATATCAGCTTCGGATGTAAAACCAGTAACTGAAATTTTCGATTTCTAGAGGGCAAGCATTAAATGATTACTAATGCACCTAATTTAATCAGAGCCAAGCGGATAAGCTACAAAAGTAATTTTTAGCAAGGGCGTAATGTTGGCAAAAATATTTCCGACTTTCTCTTCAATCTTTTAAAGCTAAGTTTGTTTCGATTCACATATTTTGCCTTCAAGTCGCTATGTAGGTTGATGTGCGAATGCCGTAAGAGATTCCGTTTACAGACGTTTCCGTCTTACGAGCTTCCAGTTGTCAAGCCGAGTTTCGATATTTCTTTCGCAGTGTATTTAGGGGATGATTAGGTTTCAGCAGATTGCATATAAGGGGAGCAGAATGAACCGCTTTTATTAAATTTCTCCAATCGCAGGTGAAACATAAAATGGTGGAGGCTTTTACGCTTTTAAAGCGTTATAGGTACAAAAGCCCCTCTTACGGCAAGTGTACGAATACTTAGAATATATACACATGCATGACTTTGAAATGGCTTTAAAAGGAAATGGAGAAGTTTCATTCTTCTTACGCCTCTACATAGTGTTTAAAGCTTTGAGCTCTGAGGGTTTACATGTATAAATCTTGTTCTTTATACTTCCTACTTTAAATGAGAATGCCTGGAGAATACCAGAAGAAATAATGCAATAACTTTGAGATTATTCGGTGGTTTAGGCGATAGCACTTTAACTCATTAAAATTTAATGCTCAATTAGATTGTAATAATATTATAACGAGCTATAGTAGTTTCACATATTGAAAATTTTTAAAGCTAAATATTCATGTGGAAATCGAATCAAAATATCGCGTGGAGATAGCTGTGCTTTTATATCAATAAGTGGTGTACTACGCCAGTGAATTTGCTTAATTGCAAAACATCAAAGAAATAAAAACTAAATAACATATTTATTAAATTTATGGCAGAGCTTAATATTTTACAACTAAACAGATAGTTTTGTAGAGTAGTTCATCTTCTTTTATACCTCTCAAATACCTCCAATTATTCTTCATTTCTTTAGTTTGAATTATGCCACTCGTTTTCCCATATCTGTACACTCCTGATTACTTCAATCAATATATAAGATATATCTAACAGTTTTACGTCTCTTCAAATATGTAGTCTGTCTAGCTTTTCTAGTAATTATTATACAGGGTGTCCGTTCTCAAAGTCGAACATAGGCAATTAACATTGTATTCAACGTTTTTGCCGATTCCTGCTCGACAATTCAACTTACAGGGAAGATAATGGTATCAATGGTACCAACAATAGTATTCAAGACGAGATTTTTATTTTAAAATACTAATTTAAAACTTGGGAATTTTTAAATATGCAATCTTCTGTAAACGTCTGTTAAAATTACCTAAAAAAAATGAATTATTTCAATGAAGAACGAGTGAATGCACTAATGTTGCTTATGTTCGACTTTGAGAATGAACGGTATATCATTATTTTTCTATTTCAATAAATCTTTTTATTATTTGTCGTTATATTCGAATATTATCGGTCTAAACGTAGCTTCTCCTTATTACAGTACATATATTTTCAAGCTTATAGCTAGTGGGCAAAAGGATTGTAACGGGACGTCTCATACCCCTCAGCATTTTTATAGACTAATTACCCTATTTTCTGCTTAGCTAGCTCAGTATGCATGAAAGTCTTACCTTAACTCAGGTGGTGGTAAAACAAGACCATAGCTTGCACCAGGAAACCTAATTAGTTTACACAAACACGTATATATATACAGTGTGACCAGTATAGTCCGCATCATATGGGATTTTTTTTATTAATAGCTTTTTTCGAAATTTGACTTTTGCATCAATTTGTGTTTTGGTAGAGATGAAAATTAACCAAAAAATAGTAGTCACGTCATTCGCATTATCTGTCAAATTTTATTTTTCTTTTTAAATCAAAAGTGGGGTTATTTCTCAAAATATCAAAAAAAGTTATTATAAAAAGTTTTTCTAAATGCAATTATTAGCCCATATCCAAAATTTCAGCTGTATAAGATAATTTAGATTTTTTGCCCATTTTTTTTAAATTGCACCACTGTTGCAAAGTAAGACTCAACGCAACCTACATAAAATGCTTTATTTCACTCACATATTCTTTAAAGTAGCGCCATATTAAATGTGTGTTTTTCTACAAAATCCAAATAGGGCTATTAAAATTTGGTCACATGTGATGCAAAGTTTATTTGTTTTTGACCCTGTATAATGTAACTTCATAAAATAAAGTGTATTACTTTTAGACACAAACTGCGTTTTCAAACTAAGAAGTTTTATGTAGGTTGCGTTGAGTCTTACTTTGCAACAGTGGTGCAATTTAAAAAAAATGGGCAAAAAATCTAAATTATCTTATACAGCTGAAATTTTGCATATGGGCTTAAAATTGCATTTAAAAAAACTCTTTCTAATAACTTTTTTAGATATTTTGAGAAATAACCCCACTTTTGAATTTTTTTAAAGAAAATAAAATTTGACAGATAATGCGAATGACGTGACTACTATTTTTTGGTTAATTTTCATCTCGATAGAAGCACAAATTGATGCTAAAATCTAATTTCGAAAAAAGCTATTAATAAAAAAATCCCATATGATGCGGACTTTACTGGTCACACTGTATATATATTTATATATATGTATATTGTCGGTAACTTCTTTTTACCTACCGGTGTAGGGGCTAATGCTTTGTACGCTTGCGTCTAGCGGTGCAGTGCTCACTTGGGCCAGTTCGCGAGCTACAAAATTGGAGGCCGCCTTTTGTGATTACCATTATGTCAGGTGCGCGGATTGGTAATGTATTGACCTTGTAACTCAACCTCTTAGGTATGTGATTCTGAGTAGAGAACAGCTAATTTGATACCCAACGGTGAATGGTATCATCGGACCCGAGACCGATAGCTACATAAAAATTTTGCCACACGTAGACTCCGAACCAAGTACTTGCTTATTCCAAGCAGAACGCTCTTCCAACTGCGACATTCAAAGCCTACACAAGTATATTGACTTTAAAAGACCCAGAAAGTAAAGAAATAAAAAAAATATGATCAAATGTAAAAAGGAGACATTCCTAAACACAACAATGTTAAATAAGGATGGAGACTACGCGCTAACACCGAACTTATATTTACTCGTATGTGAATTACACACGAAGACAGCGCGGAAGTCCCTCGCTGTTGGATCTGGTGCCTCTTGGTCGCCTGATGTCACATAAGACTAAATGTATGCCACAAACTGCGTGTTTTCTCCTCAAATTGCACACTTACCCTGTATATGATTAATGGAACAATTATTTGAAGTGTAATCGCTGACTTGTGGCATACAAACACTTTTAGGCAGTGAACTGTTTACTGTATGGCTTCAGCTGCTTCCTTCAAGTTGCTGCAAGAAAAATTCACTTAGAGTCGTTCACAAACTTGCGCCCTTGCGCCAATCCAGCAAGCAGATAACTTATAAGATCCCCACGACCCGGCTTTAAAATTGAATTTATCTCTACTCCCATGAAATCAAACTTTACTAAACAGGACCGTATTTCGCACACATTGAACTATGCTAAGTTACAATGTTTAAATCTAATGAACAATAAAAAAGCATGCAACTGCAAACTGTTTATATACGTAAACATTAAAATAGATACTCCAGACTAGGGAGACCGGATGCACGTTTTAGGCTTTGTAATTGTCGCAGTTGTTCCCCCCATTCTTTTAAGCTCTGTCATCTTTATTTAATGATATCTAGGAGAATATTTTCTATTCCAACTGCTTTTCTAGCTTTTAATTGGTTGCAAACAGCTGATTTTATTTATTTTATGTTTTCCGTTTATACATATATTACGAATTTCTTATCATATAGGCTGTATTTTATTGCCCTATTCGGATGTTCTCTGTTGTTCCAATTGTTCTTATGGTATTTACTATAAATTTTTATTATTACTACTGTATCCGTCTTGATTATCTTCATCGTGAAAGTTCCTGGTCTTTTTCTTTGTTTCTTCTCTAATTGCTCTTGTTCTATTCCAGACATTTCTGGTGTATATTTTGTATTTTATTTATCGCTTCTCCGAAATCTCTTCTGGGTTTTTCTATTTTGCTCCCCTGGTCTTGCTTCTTCTTGTCGCCTTTTCACCTGATTTTGCTGTAGGAACGACGACTTCAAACGTTGTTTAGTGTTTCAATTCACTTAAATACTTTTACTGATATTTAAATTTACCAACGGCTTTTCTTGCTGAATTTGAAAATAATGTTAATAGTACCTATTTACAATAAAATTAACCTAAAAATATGTACAGCGTGGTTTGAAATTGCTGCAGTGCATATATTGCAATGGTTTAATGACCACAGCAATTCTGGTTGCCTAACTAACACGAAAATGAAAGAATTCAAAATGAGCACAGAATTCATATTTTGTTTATTTCAAGATAAAGTCAGTATTTTACACTAATAAATGCACGTGATATGAGTAGTTTGGCATTAGATACGGCAGAATCAATAGGGTTACGTTTAACGTTTTATTTATAATTGATGTACGGAATGACAAGCGCACCTTAATTTGTATAGCTGACAGATTTGATTTGGTAACTTTAATACAATAATGTAAATTTAATATGTTACAGAGATGATTTGTGGATTTACAAAAATTATATGAGCGTTATTAGTAAAAATTTATGAAGCCAACAAAAGACGGCTGACGGGTAAAGAAACGGTGGAAGTAGTGCAAGGAAGCAAAAAATGCAAAGAGCCAGATAAGGCAACCTATTATAGGAACCAGAAAAGTGTGCAGTACCAATTATAAACTTGTGAAACAGTGCATTTGAAAACTATAGTGATTAAAAGCGAGATTTAAAGTTTAAAGTTACGATTGATAATTTCCAACAAAAAGACAGTTTAGTTCCTAAGTAACAACATTACCTATATCACTTTCATAAAACAACTGTAAAACTTAGTTGCTAGGAAACGAGATATTCAATTGTTATATTAAAAAAACAAGCCTTGTAAATTTTTGCTGTGGCAAGGGTGCTCAAAGATTAATGTAAATTTGAAAATAAAAAAGCGGTCAACACCGGGGTCACTTTTCGAATAGTTACAGGCATCGGGCAGTTGAAATTTTATTTACTACATGTTGGGGAATCCTTTATCGAGCCCTACACCCAAATATTTGAGACAGAAAGCCGTCACCAAGTTTATAATTGGTTGGCGTTGTTTGGTTTTGTGGTTCGGCTTGTGAAGGTGCCCTTCCAAGGTAAATTTCACAGGGAAGCAGTGGGAAAGGGCCACTAGCTATGGGTCGCATCAAGATAAGACTTTGTACAAGGTGTAGAAGTAAGCCCCAGTTCCCAAATCCGTTCCGGAGAGGTTTTATCGAGGTAGCGTGCATTGATTTTGCAATTTGGACCAGAAATTTGGAGAAGATTCGCAGAAAGTTAAACAAATGCAGATCTCGGCGTCCCTACGTCACTGAAACAAAAACCAGGTTAACTGGATATTACGTCATATTATTTTCACTGCATATTCACCTGAGGTGAATATTTCCATTAATTTGTTGTGTTTTTAAAATTCAATTTACTCTAATGTTTGTCCGTACAACCATCTATGTTGCTTGCAGTAAATTTGAAGGTTAATCCTGTCAGATACAAATTCGAGCAATTGCCATACGAGTTAATCTGTCCTATTCAAAAGTAATTGTGATACAAGTTATTGAACCTACCCCTTGGACACTTCTTCTCATGCTAGACCGGAGCTTTATTTCATTTGATTGCCAATGAATGAAATAGAAAGAGTAATAAACCATTTATTTTGCAAATATTAATTATAACATCATTTTAATAGCCCTGAGATTACACAAGAATTCTTGGTCAAAACTATTTTATTGTAATTTGTGGTGATTTGCCGTATTTATTATTTTTTATTTAAAAAAGCCTTTTTAAGAGGGCTATGATTATAATATAGATGGAGTTGTAAAGCCCAAACCACACATAAAGTACTAAAAGGTAACAAAAGAAAAAGGCAAGCAAAAGGTGCTTACACCCAGAATATTAATTAATATTAAACAAACTTAAATACAACAAACGTATAACACTAATTATTGGCCCTAATATGTAAGAAAATAATCACTAAAAATGAGAATTTGTAACATCATACACCCACGAAGGTTATTTAACAGAATCTGCAGTTATTAGAATATAGGAGGACGTAAATTCATATGTCATCAGCTAAATTAATAGCTGTACATAATAATAATAATAATACAGATATTTATTAAACATCCCGCGAAAATGCCTCTTTGCGCAGAAACCATAAAATTGCATCGAAGCAGTAAAAGAGCAGCTTTTATAATATTTGTAAGGATATTAAAATGATAAATCCGAACCTGTTTATCATTAATGAACTGAACATCGTCAAAAACAGTTTTTGTTACGAAATTAATACAATAAAATTAAAGGACGATTAGCAACCTTCCGTTAAACAACAGGTAATTTGTGTTAAACGCAAAACGTAAAAAATCTAACTAAAACAGTAAGTAATCTGCTTTGATCTCAAAGTTCGGTTTGACGCGATATAATATTCGCACCAGAAATAGCGTAATTATATTTAACCTTGCGCCGGGGGGTTGATATATGACAAACCAAAGATACTGAAGGCCGTCGGGATGTGTTCAAGTTATTTTCTCCAAGTGTAGGGCGAAGTAGGGTGAGTGAAAGGTTTGACGAATTAGTTCCAGGACTAATTGGTAGTGAATAGGGACAACTCAACTGTTACGCGTAGTTGAAAACAGCTGCAACGATCACTTGTATGTAACTTAAAACTTGCAGTACTTGACTAAGACTTGAAAGAAACTGAAAAGTTCACTTGACGGTAGCGGAATAAATTGAAGAAGGCCTGAAATAAACAAGAAATACTCCAAACAACGTGCGATTGGGACTGAATGTGGCATACCTTAAAATAGCAGATGGTCAAAGGTAAGTTGCATTTTAAATACAGTTAGAATCTGGTTTTCCGAAAATAACGAAACTAACACATACATTGTGAATCTGATTATGGATGATCCTGAAGCACGAAATTCACTCTTAAAATGTGCACCAAAAAAGAAACTCCTTCAAAATTTTGATCTACTGCCCGAGATGCAATATCAAGAATCACCTTTCCAAAGTGGAAACAGAAAAGTACTTTCTCTAAAACCTGATCATTTCAAAAAGCAGACACCAACTGAAATCGAAAGTTACCAAAAAGGAGCCTCAAGAATATTAAAAATTCAGAACGCCGAAGTAAAAATTAGGCAACCTAATATACGGAATAATTATTGAGCATTTGGAAAACAGTATAAAAAAGAGACAGAATGTTGTAGGTCATTTCCAGTAACTACACAAGTCCTAAAACAATCACCAATCTCAAAGTTAAGTGTAAGAAGAAAAATTTGAGAAAAATTATTACAAAAACGCTGGCCTAAGCTTGGAGACTAGAACTAGACGTCGCAGATACGTGGAGACGGTGACCGGGCTTTCCTGACCACCTAGCAAAAAACATCCCCTCTACAACCATTCACTCCAATCACAAGACCAAAACATCCAACCGCAATTACCATAACAAGAGCCTTATACAGACCCAGTGGCAAAACGATTGCTAAACCCACCCTGAAGCTAAGAAACTTCAGAAAACTTAAGGAGAAAAGACAATATTCTAATCGTTCTCACGAACAGGAGGACAGATGTTTATTCTACAAGAAAAAATTTGGAAAAACTATCTTAATACCAAAAAGCAATTTAGAAGTAACCTTATTTCTCTAAAAAAACCTTCAGTGTACGGTTTAGATGTGGTAATAGTTTTCTGCCATCCATTTAAAGAAAAATCGATTTCTTGCGTTTGTTTCCAAATCTACACGACGTGTTTGTGTGGGGTTTCTTTTGGTGATGCCAATTGTCTCCAGAAAATAGTCAATTAAAGCAAAATTATTTTGATCAATTATGTGATAGGATCGCTGTAGCTTTGTGATTGCTTTAAGGTATGGTAACCTTTTGGAAGAAAAATATCCGCTGGCTGAGTATGATTAGGTAGGATTCTATTACCTCTGCTTCCATATGGACTAATTAATTTGCAAGCCGATTTTCTATTTTCTTTCCATTTGATGAACTTTTGATAATGCATTGCTACTCCGATATATTTACGTGGGCTGCGTCGTAAGCTGTGGTGGTTGCCAAAGAAACCTTTGAATACGTCAAGTAAGTGTACGCCCGTTGGATGACGGCTTCAATGCTACTCAAAACCGAGCGCACTACGACGGATATTTTCTAGGTTTTCCAACACGTGTTCTAGCAATTAAGGTCAGGAATTTCTGTTGTTATAAACTTAAGTGCACCTGACAACATATATCGTATTTTCCAGTACTCAGAAAACTCATAGTTTATTAGATTGCGCTCGTCATGGAAACTACCCGTTAAATATCTAAAATTCTTGGAAGGAAGCTCTCCATATAAAACGTTCACTTGTAAGCGTCTTGACTTCATACAGAATTTCAATTTGTAATAACAATAGTAAACTGGTGACCCTGATTATACATGTCACATTCGTTATTCGGAGATTAGACGAAGATTGTCTATTATAAGCAAAACATTATCTTTTCCATGAACCCCTTACATTTGAGAGAGCTTCGTCGACGATAGTACCTGCAAGTTACTGTAGTTTATCGGTATTTTTATATTAACTGATGCTCTTCAATTCAAGATGTTTTAGTACTTTGCTTGATCGATTCCTTGCGCTCTTTTGTTAAAACAGATTTTTTTGCTTATTGCTACAAATCCGTATACTATTTGTGTTTCGAATGTATTATATTAGTTGATATGTTCACAATTTATTTTCTGGATGCATGTTGCATATATGGGACCGGTGTTATTAACTCAATAATCGTTTCGGATTGTATTGCTTGCTCAAGCCTCAGTTCGTTTGGATCTATATGGCGAGCTATCTAAAATTTTAAATTGCTATTAATATGTTGTAGACAAACTGAAATTGTGTTAGCATTCTCATCGCATGATTCAGGTAGTACTGCCAATTTATGTACTTCTCAATTAGGTATTAATTTGTAGCCCTTAAAAGTTTGATTATAACAACTTTCTCCATCGTACATTTCCTTTATACCTATATTTGCTCAAATCTATTTCTTAACTTTTCGTATTTCACCAGGGTCTTCTTTTCCTTGATATACAGGGTGATTTATAACGGGCGGACCAAACTTCAACAGTATGTTGAGTAGGTCATTTTGAGTAAAAAATGTTACATGAACATAGGTCGTATTCCAGTTAGTTACCTAACTACAAGAGATCAAAGTTTTATTAAGGGGCGGGTCAAGGTAAAACCGCTCAAAGTAGCCAATGTTTCAAGCGTCATATGTACTGCGTATGTGGGCCAATCGTATAAAACTTTTTTTTGTATGATAGCATGTAGTTCTATCTGTCAAACGATATTGATTTCATGGCAATTTATTGGTAGAAAGGTCATTAAACAATTTCTTAAAAACACCTTGCAATTTATCTCCAGAGTTTTTTTCCCAAACGGCTTGTCCAATCTTAGACTTTTTTATATCAGAATTATTCTTTTTCACAGTGCTAGTGTATGAGATAAAAATAGAATAAATTCATAAATAACGTCAAAAATAAGTTTGAAAAAGTCAAGTTCCCTTTGTACGATTTTTATGAAATTATCTCATTCTCTAAATATTAAGAAGTCTAGGACATTGGTGTAAACAGAATTTGAAATTTATGCTTGGTTTTTGAGAAAAACGTTTGACAGATAAAACTACAGGCAATCATATAAAAAAAAAGTTGGATATGATTGGCCCACATACGTAGTAGATATGACGCATGAAATATTGGCTACTTGGAGCGGTTTTAGCTGGTATCACGTCAAAAGGTCGCGCGACAAAAGATCGCTGTTAAAATGTCGCGCGACAAACGATCGCATGCGACAAAAGATCGCTGTTAAAATGTCGCACGACAAATGATCGCATGCGACAAATAATCGCATACGACAAAAGATCGCATACGAAAATATCAACATTACAATGCAGAAAAAAATTTCTACAGTGTGGAAATAAAGTAACGGATAAATTCATTAACTTTGTTGATGTTCATTTTTATGAAAAAATCTCGAAGGGGTGTAACGAAATTTAAAAAAAAACAATTGAAAAATAGAATTAGAAATTTATTATCAACTCCATTCAAAGTTGATAATGACGATGACGGTCTCGCTTAATTGTACCATTTTTATTAATAAAATAGTTTGCTAATGGTAAATTCCTATTTAGAAAAAAACAAACTGCTCTTATTTTGTTATGACATTTACAAATTGTTTAACTCTGACATGTAACTAATCTTTTTTTGTTTTATCCACCGGTAACTAGATTTATTTTGTTCATTTCACTGGTTTTTAATATTTAAATTATACAACCATTTTTCTTGATTTTTTTCAAATGAAACATCTAGAATATTTTATACCGTTCGAAACTGGATAAAAAGTACTAGCGAAATCAATAATGAATATATAGGTTGCTATTTAAAAAAGGCGATGACGTCATATCATGAAAAACAAAGCACATAAGAAACTGAGAATCAGTTGAAAGTATTCCTTATAGTCAAAATCGCTACACCCCTTCGAGATTTTTTCATAAAAATTAATATCAACAAAGTTAATGACTATCCGTTATTTTATTTCCACACTACAGTTTTTTCTGTGATTGTAATGTTGTTATTTTCGTATGCGACCCTTTGTCGCATGCGATCATTTGTCGTGTGCGATCATTTGTCGCGCGACATTTTGAGTATATCCGTTTTAGCTTTACCCGCCCCTTAATAAAACTTTGATCTCTATAACTAAATGGAATACGACCTATCTTCATATAATTTTGTTTACTCAAAATGACCTCTCCAGCAAACTATTGAAGTTTGGTCTGCCCGTTATAAATCATCCTGTATATGTACAGGGTGTTTAAAAATTACACAGAACAAATATAACGGCGTTATTCTGCAGCAAAAAATAAGAAAAAAACCCACATAAACATATGTCCTAAAATCATTCACCTCAAAGATATTCCTGATCAAAGAACTAAGGCTAGCAATAATTCGTTTTTAAAACGGTTAGATTTATAGGCTGGTGTTTTGTTTTCATTATCTGTTTGTTTTACTTACAACTGTCAGTATTATTATGAGTGACTTAGAAAAAAGAGATTAATTCGAACAGTTACTATAAATTTTACTAAAAACAAGAAAAAAAAAGAAACAACGATAAACCTGATATAATTTATTTTGGAACGCATGCTTATTATTTTTATACTTTTTACTATAGAGCAACGCCCACATATTGTATGTAAACAAAAACATGTGTTGTAACAAAACACCAGCTTACCATACGAATTCTTTGTCAGGTCATTTTGTATTTTAATTAGCCACCTAGGCTTTAGGGCAGCGTGCCCGTATGTTAAACCCTTTTAGTTACTTATTTGGCTTCATCGCCTAATTCCATAATAATGGTTTTGCACATATTTGGCCTCAAGTGCAGTATTTCTCGTCATCCGGGGCACCCCTTTGTTGGTACTTTGACAGCCGGGTGTTAACTCTCGCAAGATTTCCGAACCTTCTAGAAATCACGCTGTTGAGGCGACTGCTAGGCCTCGCGCTCTCTTTTTGTCACCGGAACTTATTTGTTTTATTGGGCGCATCGCCATTGGCTGTCGAGAGTCACGTGGTAACGCCGTTTTGGCTCACGCCACTGCGGGCGTCGTAACGCTGCTTTCTTGGGCAGTTCAACTCAAGCCATTGAACAAGGGAGGTGTGTGTCGTTTAGCGGCGATCTTATTACGCCAAGCCGTAGGTGTGATGGAATTCTATGCCCGGTTCTACGTCGTCACGTAAGGGAGTGCCTTTGTCGCCATTTTGGGCGCATCCAGACCATTCACACGTCGGCCGTTTTAGCGGCGAATTAATTGCCACAGGCAACCTGTTTCCCGCCAGCTGGACCGCATGCCGATCTCTTGGGCCGTCACCAATAAAACTAAGGTATTTGCAACCATTGAATCATACTAACTTCTTGTGCGCGAGCTTTGCGCTTAACCATGTGAATAATTGCTGAACTCTTGGCATACGTGCTGTAAGGCGGCATCGCCAGTTTGGTCGCAGTAAAATTGAATGTGCGCGAACTTGATGTGAAATCATGTGCACCGTTAAAAAACTACCCTTTGCATCTTAAACTGTTGTCGCGAAGTGGCTTGGGCTTTGCTGTGTTTGCCCAAATTATCATGTGAGCCAGATCACTTCTTATTAGGGCGGTGCCATATTCGCCAAGTTTTGTGCGAGACCTTTCGTATGTTAGCAACGGCGTCGTGTTCGGCTCGTTGAGTGTTACACGAAGTTATCGATCGCTTGGGCGGCGTAGCACCAGCTGTGTCATATTCTAAATTCGCCTGCGGGCGTTAGGCTATGTAAGCCCCCTTTTCGGCCAAATATATCTCAGTAACGCGGCCCCCTTTTTGCCTTGCGAATTGGGTTTCTAACTAATTCGCCGCATCTCTTTGCGGCGCCGGATTCTGCCGACAGCTACGCTGTTCGCGTCGCCTTTGCTGTTGCATAACTCGATTTTTATTGAACAAACGTTCCCTTTGTGGGACTCATATGTCAAACTGCTTTTGATTTTGTACAGTTATGGGTGTTGTTTAGTAACAGTAGTGCGCCCATCAGCTGATGCTTCTTTATAAGAATTAACCCAATGTTTGCGACACGCTTTGCTGCCCCAATGTAAGGATTGAACAATAGACGCTTATCTAATTAAGAGACGCTTTATTCTTGGTCGATTTGTGCATGTTCTGTTTCAGCGTGCGCCCATCATTGAGAAGATAAATGTACGGTGGGGCCAGTGAGATCAGAGCGTGCAGGTAAGCTTGGTGGTAACATTGCCGTGGCTGAAAGAGCCCCACTTCATGATCTAAGTATTTTTGCCACCACGAAATCGTTGGGTGAGTTTATAATTCACGAGTACCCCTATCGACGGAGTGTCTTGAATACTTCGCCCCCGTCTAACCGCCCAGGCTCGGTTATTCGGGTTAAGACAGGCTTAGTGGCGCCCTCTTTATTTTACCGTTATTTACCGACCCTCTGGCCGTTACCCTTAGATAATCTCGTTAAGAACCCGCCCAACTCCACTGAAAGTCTAGCCGGCCTATCTTGTTGCGGCTGGGTAGCGGCCTAGGAGAACTTTCGTCCCGATTTCGTCCATTACGGCACGCGCCGGCCGTTTCGTTTATGTATGAGCCGGTGCGGTGTCGTAAAGTCAGTTCAAGACCGTAACAACTGTTGCTAATAGCGGTATAGAAATATGCAAAATTTTTAACTCAGTTTACACTCCGAACTGTAACCTGTAAATCTCTACAGCATAATAATAATATTTCTTTAGGAACTTGCTTATTGCTAAAAGTGAGGGATGCTGTCTTCTGTACATAAATCCAACAGCAAAAAGCAAAATAGATAATTATCGGCTCAATTTCGAGGCTGTGTATTTAATAAAGTACGGGAAAAAACACGTAATATTTACATTCGGTGCTTACAAACAATGTTGAGGATGTCTCTCAATGTCTCTAAGACTCCAACACTTTTGTATTATGTTAAATACTGTTTACTAACTGACTGTTAATAAATATCAAAATATGCGAGAGACTATCAACCTCAGACAACTTTTCAACAAATAAAACACAGGATATTTCATAAATGTCTTTATTATATACAACATACAGTATTTCTAAAATATTGCTTTACTCTACAATTAACCCTATTTCTAATCGTCTTTAGTATAGCAGGCGCCTCTTCAAAGTAGTAGTCACAAAAACTTTTAGTTTTCGTTACGTCTATGCACACCTTGTAACATACTCTGATAATCATTATCAGGCAGTAGTACGTTGGAATCGTAGCGGAATTTATTAAAATGTATTTTATCGCTAATATGCGCTTGAATAATCTTATGTGATGAATCTTAGATTTTGTTATCGGTGTTGCGCGTACACCTGATCATTCTCATTAAACTACTCCATTACCAGGGCATGGTTAAAGGGTTCTATTAGGTGAAAAATCAAATCCTGCTGCTGTTTGCTTAATTGCAGGTGACAAAATTTTTTTGAAACATCGTTTAATTGGCATATGTTTCAATGCTTCTTTTCAATCGCTCCAGCTTCTCCAACCAGCATTCGATATTCATAGTATGACGCAGGCGGTTGACTCATAATGCAAGTTCTAGTGACGGCTTCTTGTGCTTAAATATCACCAGACACTGATAATGAGGGTTATTAGCTGCATCAGCAAAAAATTTCTGAACAAAGGCTCCATTCAATTTAGCAGTTGTGCAGACTTTTCTCAAACAATGGGTTTCATTGTTCAATTTTTACCAGCTTTGCACATTTTAATCTCTAGACAATAACATCCTGCATCTGCAAGTCTCAACAGGTTTTGCATTCCCAGACGATTATTAGAATATATTAGAATAATATCGATATATCAATATATCGCCCAGTCCCATTGCTGACACGGCTATGTATATGTTTATATATTTTTTATCAGCTTTTGCATTTTGCTTAGTAAACTTTACACAGGTTGATTTTAAATTAACGGCCAGTTGAATTTCTCCGGTTAAGTCGGAAGTTAAATTATTTTTGGCCAGAGCTGGACAGTAATTAATTACTTTGTAATTAAATTACTAATTAAATTCCTTTTTGTTTATTTGCCTTGGAATTGAATTACTTTTCAAATTGCGGTAATTGTAATTGGGAATTGCCATTTTTGTTAAAAAGTACTTGACAATTGCTTTTTGAAAGTAATTAATTACTACATTCAATTACTCAACTACTTGTGTGTAATTAAATTACTTTAAAGTAATTAAATTATTTTATTTTATCTTATTATGTTACTATGATAATAACTTCTTAGCAACGAGTTGCGTTAAAATGCATTTAACAATACTAGTGTTGTTAAGAAAAATAACATACCGATACTTTATTAGCATTTAATCACATGTTAGCAGTACTGACGTGTATTCGTAGTGACAATGTCAGTCTATGACAAATTCGATGTTAGTAGGTTAGGTTTTGTTTGTTATTTGACACAAACTGACGCAAAACTTAACCTGAAAATCTAGAATTTAACATAACCTAACAGTGCTACCAAAAATACAGTATTGAGTAATACCACCACAGCCATAGCAGATATATGTCTCGCTGTTGTGTCATTAATAACATTGTTTTTAATTTTTTGAAAAAGTTTAGTATTTTAGGATAAAATAAATCGTGTTACGATATACGTAACGTTATCTGCTTTCTATATTACTATTCTCTCGTAATGTAAAAATCTTGATAACGTTACTTGCATCGTAAATTACTATTACAAGTATGTATTTGAATTCGCTGTAGTAATTGAAATTACTCTCGGTATTTGAATTAGTTTATGACAATTTAATTACTGAATTACTGACCTCGATTGGGTGCTAAATCGCCAGAACGCAAAAAATACGATAGGGTCATATTAAGCAAATCGGAATAGGATTCTTTCGGAACAATAATTTATGATATCCTCTGACAAGTCGAATAACAGCATCATTCGCATTTTGTACGTCGCGTGCACAACGAGTGCATTGGTTGAATATTTAGATGTTATATGTACCTTGTAATAGTGAAGTTAATATTTATTGTGGAAGATGTTAAAACCATATTTGCTGTAAGTAGAGATCTGACATTTTTCTTAATGCACTTTTCTCGAATTTGGGCAGTTGTAGATAAAATGTACAATACATGTGTGATAATGTATCATTAATATACTTGTTTGGTTATATAACTCGTGCTACGCACTCGTTTGTAACTTACACGCACGTATATTAATGATGCACTTATCCCACTTGTATAGTAAATAACTAAGTATTATGGTCTGCTGTAGCATGTTAGCTTCGATTATTATTAAAAATTTGGAATAGTGTCTTGTAAAAATTGTGACTTTCTTATAATTCCGATCACCTCATCCAACATTACTTCTTTACGTTATACAGGGTGTTGCGGCGACGGACGAAACATTAAAAACCCCCATGCTAACTACGAGACATTCAAATATTGGCTTCTTAATAATTTTGTCATTTCCAGTTTAGCAATTGTACGAGGATGCGGCTGTTGGTTTTTTGAGTAACAATTTCGATACATTTTAGCAGGTCGAATTTTCCTGACACAAAAACTCTACTTCTAGCATATTCACGCGTTCTTGATTGAAAAACGAATTTGTTGGTAACAGATCTATTCAACATAATTATACTTTGGCAGATATTGAGCATTTGTTTATATTTTTGTATGTTTGTTTATTTTTATGACCGTTTGATTGAAGCATTGGTTAATAAACATTTTTGATTAAAAATGTTTATTAATTGGCCCCAAAGGGTTGTGGGTATAAACTTCGGTCACTGCCCGAATTCGCCAATTGAGTACAACATATACATTACTAGTGACTGCAATAAAAAGAACCAAGGCCTCACACCATAGTACCTCTATTGGAAGGCTAAGGACATTGTCGCGGCGGCTGATCCGGTTTCTGATGTGAAAAAAGTTATTGTGGGGCTAAGAGAATTCCATCGGCTCATAGTGCGCATATCCTTCAGAGGCTCTATTGGATATATACTGTCCAGCGGCGGCCTCGAGAATTTGCTGAAAATGATTTACGCCGAAAATAGCGCGGATCACATAATATCCGGTCACACGTATCCTAGGGCACTTTGAGCTCATCTTTTAGTTTATTTGACTTTAAGGAAAAAAGTTATGGATTTCGTCGATCTTACAGACGAGGAACGCGAAGCATTGGACTTGACCATCTTCGATATTGACAAGACCAATATTTTCACAATGGAGACAACCACTATTTTCAAAACTATCATAACAAAATTCGAAGAGTGGATTCAAAGAATAGACAGAATGCCCATCAGTAAAACTGTGGATTCAGTATTTTAAGATGGCCACGTTGGTTAAGCAGTTCATGGAGGCAGAGCGATTGGGAGACTGGGCGCTGCATTTGGTAACAGTTACTTGTACCTACAAGAAATGCTGCGCTTGGACAAAAAAAATGCCTGTAGATGAATACCAGGATTTTACGACTTGCAAAAAATTCATCATAAGACGCACTTCTAAATTTTGGTTAGGAATTTCGTCGAACTAGACTATAGAGTAGACATCAATGAGACAAATTCATAGTATTCGAGGGCTGACTCACGGACGTGGAATATCGTACAGTACTATTGCCTCATGGGTACTGGGGATGAAGTCCTTGCTGGATATTTCTAATCAAATTAAAGTCCTTTGCGGATCAACGTTGGGCATCATATCGACTACAGATTCTCGTGTGTCGCGTGATAATGAAGGCATAGGAAAACTCGACAACTGGGTTCCTTCTCACAAACTTTTCCTAGAGGCGACCGATACTCAGATTTATTTGTCGTTTAAACCTTCCGAGATTAATTTAGCTTGTAAACTTATTAATGAGGACTTAGATGCCCTTGTTACAAACTCTTGCCTACACTCTCTTAAAATTAACCCAAAAAAGTCTACAGTTATGCTTTTTGGAGGATATACTAAAAGGGAAATTTATTTACCTGATATTCAAATACTAATTAATAATAATCTACTGCCTTGCGCAGATGTAATTAGAAACTTGGGATTAAATGTTGATTATAAATTTAGGTTTCGGGAGCATATCAATTGCTGTACGCGTAGAGCTTATGGTAATTTAAAGTTGTTGTACAGTAATCGGCATGCACTTACTAGAAAAGTCAAGATAATGCTATGCGAGAGTCTGGTACTGTCACAATTGACCTATGGGGATGTTATTTACGGACCGTGTCTTGACCAAGTTACTGTGAAAAAAATCCAAAATGTTCAAAATTCTTGCTTGCGGTTTATTTATGGAATAAAAAGACGTGAGCACATTACGCATAAAATAAAAGAAACCAAATGGCTTAATATGACTAACCGGCGTATTCTGCATACTCTAACATTTTATCATAAAATTATCAAATTTAGTTCACCACCTTATCTTTGCAACTTGATTAGATATCGCACTGATGTTCACAATCTTCAGTTAAGGCATAGAGGCTTAATAACTCCTCCAGTTCACCGCACTCAATTGTTTTCATACAACGTTTTTAAGCTATATAACTCGATTCCTTCAGCGTTTAAACAACTGTCAATTTCTTCCTTCAAGAACAATGTGTTTGAGTGGCTAACTAATAATACTGAGTTGCTCCTCAGTGGTTACTAATTTCTATTGGTTATATCTACACTTATTAATTACTGTCTTTTGTGCAATTCGTTGGGTGTTTTCTTTGCTTTTTAGTGGCGTTTGGCTGATTGTATACCTATGACTAGCTTTAATTTTTTTTTTCTACGGTGGTGAAGAATAACAGGGGTTCTTTATTTTTAAAGAACCAGCTGACCACCATCGTTTTTCTAGTTAATTTAAAATGTAAAGAAAAAATTATATATTACCTTTACATGTATGTTGTTAACTAGAAATAAACATTATTATTATTATTATTATTATTAGTAGCCATCAGCACTGGCCTTGTTGGAGATCCCCGTCTCATCAATTGTCAACTCTCAAATAAAACCGGTAAGGCAATGTCAAGGGTAGTGGAACAACATACTTTCGGATCATTGTCATATAGACGAAAAGACAACATGCCCCCGTTAGCGGCCTTGTCAAGCAGTCGCTCTACCCGCGGAAAGACGATGTTGAAAAAAAGTGGCCGTACGTTAACACCGGTGCCTAGCACTAAGTCTCCCGCTAATCCTGCAATAAATAAATTAACTTCATGCGGATGCAAGACCAAATGTGGCAAGGTTTGTGGCTGTCGCAAAACGGGTTTAAAGTGTACCGCCATTTGTTCCATATGCGCTGGGAAATCCTGTGAGAACGTGCAAGAAATCTCCAGAATGTTTGCTGCAGATGATGACGAATACCATACCAACGACGATTACGACATATTTTCTTTTCCCAATTCTTTTCCAGGGAAACACAACTTAACCAGGGCAACTAAATCGACGATTCTGCAATGAGTGAAATCAACGATATAAAACTCGGTCTATCAAAAAAACCATGGGAAGTGTGAGAATTAAAAGTGTAAGGAGGTTAGAAACACACTTTGTGGATGAGGACTATAAGGGGGACCACGTAAAAAACGCGCCATAAACTGTACCTCAAATGTGGTGTGGAAAACAGTGCGGTTCGAAATTACACACTAAATGTTCTGTCTACGTGACCTGCCGACCTTTGCGGCACTGTAGAACGATAAATAATTGTTCAAATAAAAATATACTTATAAACCGTTCAATAGTTATTTGCCAAGTAGGTAGACATGGAATTTTGTTTTTATGTCTAAGAAAATTAAAACTCCCTAGAATCTCTTTCTGACACTTTGTCAGAATCAGCTGTTATGTACAGGAGGCCCACGAAAGTGTCTAATTTGATATTTTGAGGTTAAACGTGCAATGTTGCCAGTGCTTTCATACTTTGTTTGCCACTAGGCATAATAAGTATGGACATCAGCGTTATGGATACCTATCTGTCAAATTGTAATACTAGAGCAATATGCCAAAAGTAATTAAAGGTGACACAAAACTGAAAATTACAAAGGCCTACAGGCATTACAAAACCGACAGGCCAGACCTTACGGAAACTGAAATCCTTGCCCGGCTTACTGATATTTGGGATGCAAGTATTTATGCATAAAACTTAACTGTTGCTTTAATTTTGGGCTTTGTACTGTTTTAGGTGTCCGAAAGAACTATAAGAACTATTATTGGGCGGGACAATTTTGAAATTAAACCTTTTGGCCCACGACCTAAAAATGATACATACTATAAAAATTTTGCATTTCGGGAAGATTTGCAACGACAGATTTGGAATTATCACTTGAAAACTGAGCACTTTACTTTGGCTAGACTATTAAAGGACGTGCGTGAAAATTTCGAATTCGATAAGGGGAAAACGACTTTATATAATATTCTAAAATCAATGGGTTATAAATACAAACATGTAAACGGACGTAAAATTCTATGTGAACAGAAACATGTTGTTGCATCCAAAATTACTTATTTGAGAAAATTCTTGCAATACCAAAATTCTAGTGAAAATATAACATTCGTGTACCTAGACGAAACCTGGATTTATCAAAATGGATCTAGCGTCCGACAATGGGTACACGATTCTGAAATTAAAAGCAATCCGTCTAAAATTAAATCGGAGGGAAAGCGTTTTACTGTTTTGCATGCGGGAACTAAATTTGGGTTTTTGGAAGGGTGTGATCTATTCTTATCTTCAACTAATAACGATATGGATTATCACAAAACCATGAACGGGGAGATTTTTCAAAATTGGGTGGTTAATCAGTTACTTCCTGCTCTGAATAAAATTCCTGGTAAATGTGTGGTAATCTTGGACAATGCACCCTACCATTCGGTGCAGTTGGAAAAGTTACCCTCACTTAATTGGAAGAAGGATCAGATGCAGGATTGGTTGATTAAACACAATGTCAAAATTGAGGGCAAAATTATAAAAAAACATCTTTGGAGTTTAATTCAACCTTTTAGGAAAGACAATAACAAACGTTACGTGACTGACGAATTTTTGAAAGAGAATGGTTATGAGGTTCTTAGATTACCTCCGTACCATTGCCAATACAATCCTATTGAAATGGCATGGGGGTTCTGTAAAACTTACTACAACAAGCCTATAAATTCTCAGCTTTCATCCAAGGATAAGGTTAAGAATTTATGGCTTGAAGCTCTTTCAAAGTGTACCTCCGACATGTGGCAAAATTATTGTGATCATTGTGAAAAAACTATTTCGGAAGACTGGGCGAAACATATGGGAAATATTTCGTTTGAAAACATTCCACCTTTCATTATTTCATTGGAGGAATCTGAGTCAGAATCAAGTATTGATAATGATTCAGATACTAGCAATGAAACAATGGAAGTGGAATAGGGGGTTTTTGGCATCAAAATTCTTGTTTATGACATGGAAAATGAGTGGCTATCTTCTGATAATCCACACCACGCAACTCCCAACGCTGATCCGGCCCCAGTGTAAACCAAGCTCAAGACATTTCTCGTATGAAAATTTAAAGCCGCTCGAAGTTTAGACTTTAGACCAGCACACCGACATCCATGCCAACAAGGAATCTCATTCGCAGTCTCATATTCTTTACATTTGCATTTATTTAAATGTGGAAGCATTAATTTGTAAAGTCGATGAAAATTGGATTTATTCTATTGAAGGCTCCTTTATGAAATTTAATGAGGAGTTTCCCGCGACAGCTATACAATATAAGGTAGGTATTTAGTGATGCTTTATCAAGAATGGTCCATAACTTTCGCGAAACTGGAAATGTACACCGGAAGCAAGGCAGTGGTCGACCAAACATAAGCACTGAAGAAGTAGTTAACAATGCGAGACAAATTGTGCAAGAACAACCACACGTATCTGTTCGCCATTTAGGACAGCAATTAAATGTTTCGTATACAACATCTCATAGGATATTAAGAAGCAATTTGCATTATTTTCCTTACCGGTTGCTGCCAAACGATCCTCCGGTTAGATTGGAATTCTGTAACTGGTTTATCAATAATTTAGGAAATAAGGATAATGCGTTTGAGAAAACTGTCTTTACCGATGAGGCATACTTCTATTTATCAGGGTATACTAATTCACAAAATATGAGTATGTGAAGCTCTGAGAATCCCAATTTTTATGTTGAAGAACCGCTTCACCCCCCCAAAAAACGGGGTTTGGGCTGCAATTAGTAAAAGAAGAGTTATAGGTCCTGTATTTTCTGAAGGTAAGTGCAGCAAAACGATTAAATTTTATTTTAATAATTCAAATTTTAGGTTTGCTATATGCACAACAATATCGTATTGACATTTTGTCGACGTTTTTTGAAGAGTTACGTGACGATGAACTACAAAAGGGTTACTTTCAATAAGATGGGGCAAGACTTCACACAACACAAGAAAATTTAAATTTACTTGGAGAGTTTTACGAAAACAGAGTTATTAGTCAAAACATGTCTACAGTGCGGCCTCCGAGGTCTTTTGACTTAACTCCCTGCGATTTTCTTCTGTGGCCATATTAAAAAAAATATCCATTTTTCAACTTCCACTGGACAATATTCAGCAACTTTAACAAAGAAGTAGTAGAAAAAATAAAGAAATCAATAATAATGCCGTAATATTAAGAGTTGAAAATAGAACGAGTTAAGGAGTTTACTTCCTTAGGAACATTAATCTCTGAAAACTTAACTTACACACAAGAAATTAAATCAAGGTTAATTGCATCGAGATGTGCGGGCGCGTTAACTAGTATAATGTCCTCAAAACAAATCTCGCTAAATGCAGACCTACGACTCATAAGACTGTAATTCGACCCACAGCTACGTATGCATGTGAAACATGGACGATGAATGTGGCAGATCAAGACATGATAAGTAGGTGGAAGAGAAAAATGCTGCGAAAAATATTTGGAGGGACTCGAACGGAGGATGGTTGGAGAAGACTTACAAACGAAGACGTACAGGAGAAGTATGGGGAGCCAAGTATAGTAGACTTCATTAAAGCTCAGAGGTTAAGAAGGTTTAGGCATATATGGAGAATGCCAGATGGAAGAGCTACTAAGATAGTATTGGAAGGCAGAGCGCAAGAAACTAGATGAAGGGGGCGACCAAGGAATAGGTGGGAGAAGGCAGTAATGGAAGACATAGCAAGGAAAGGAATAGAAGACTGGAGAAATAAAATCATGAATAAAGGACAATGGAGATTGTTATGCAATGGGCCTAAAGTGGCTTGTAAAAGCTTTATTTATTTATACTGAAAAAAATACATAAATTGTAATATTTAAATATTTTTGTATACAATTTATAATTACAATAAAAAAACGACTTTCATTATACTATTATTCCTACTCAACAAAGTATGACACGTATTCAGAATCAGCAAGTTGTCTTTCATGAAATTTATCTTAACCAATAATAAAAGTGGCACAAAATCCAAAACCAAATCTGGCAACCACGTTTTGTACATTAACATAAAATTATCACTTTGTATAAAATGGGCATAACCTAACTTTTCTTAATGACTGACAGCATATTTACAGGGTGAAATTCATCACCCTAACATGGCCTCCTATCTGGCAAATAACTATTGAACGGTTTATATATATTAATTATATGCAAATTAGTTGTTATACAAAAAACATAAGAGTAATTTTTTTGTAGGATTAACCGAAAGCGATATATTTGCGTAAAACCCAGTTGAACCGTTAATTTCTTGGCTTTTTCGGGTAACAACTTTCGAATTGTTGAGCGCACGAGAAAAAAGTATTTCGAAAAGCTGCGAGGAATTTCATAAACTACAAACTTGCATTGATGTAATTTTAGCTCAAGAGCAACAGGAAACGAGAAATTGTTAAAAAACGGCTTTCACCTAGTATTTTTCCGATTTGGCGGAAAAACAATTTCTCCGATCGATCTGAAAACTTAAAGTTAGACTCAAAACACAGCCCCTCACCCACCCATTAACACAAAAGGATGTTATCAAGTTTTGCATGTAAATATTCCGTGGCGCATGTAGTACTAATTGTGTATTCCTTATACAAACCTGTAATTTTAATTATTTTCACATTTTAGTTCCTGGAGATCCACAATCAGTAAAAGGTTTGATAGTATCACAATCATCAGCACTGATTACCTGGAAACCTGCAGATGGAGTGGTAGTTAAATATATTGTTTACATGAAGGAAGCTTATTCTAGGAAAACTGAAAACGTTATACTGAACTCAGTTACCAAAGTACATGAACTTGTACCAGATATTAATAGTAATCATCTTACTTTCCAAGCTGAGGGCCTTGACAATATGATCAAATACGAATTTTGGGTTACTGCGTCGAACGTTGTTGGCGAAGGACGACCGTCGAAAGTTATACTGCTTACACCAAGTGCACAAGGTGACAACTTATTATATTATCTAATGGTTTTTTAAAAACATTACAATATTTAATCAAATTTAATAGTTCCAGCAAGGATTATATCTTTTGAAGGGACAATAACTGCCACATATCAGCAGAATGCGACTTTACCATGTATTGCTGTTGGCTTACCATCACCATCGGTCTTATGGAAATTTAAAAAAGTGATTGTAGCTGCCAATGAACATGTTCATCAACAATCTGATGGGTCTTTATTTATTCGAAATGTTTCTCGCTCTCATGTTGGTGAATATTCGTGCTATGTTGAAAATGCATTAGCTAAAGACGACATTACATATCAACTCAACGTTAAATCACCGCCTGGTTCCCCAAATGTATGATACAAGCTTCTAATTCTTTAAAACCGAAATTCAGTATTAATTTAATACAACACTTTCCTTCTAATTTGCGTTAATTCAGAATGGTCATTCATTCGTCTAACATATAGCTTGCCATACATAATATTGTGGATACATTTTTATATAATACTTTGGTTGTTAGGTAACGCTGCTTGCAGCTACGGCGAATTCTTTGATCATCAAGTTAACTCCACACGCAAACGACACAGAGCCAGTAATGAAATACAAAATTATCTACAAACCAAAAAAACGATCTTCAGGGTTCTTTTCATGGCGAAGAATCCAAATAGAATATCCAGCTAGAACGTATACTATAAAAAATTTAAGGTGCAATAAGTGGTATATGGTGGTAGTTGCTGCATACAACAGGTAAAGCTTATTGAAATGTGAATAGGTCGAGGTATGTATTTGAAAAACATCATTAGTTTAGGGAGAGGAGAACCGTCGCATCAATTATTAGCACGAACGCAAGGCAGTAAACCAGAAATACCAAGAGTAGAAGAGTTTATTGAACCTTTATCCAATAGTACACTTCTGCACTTAGACGCATGGTTCAGTGAATGCTGTGGAAAACTGGATTTCAAAATTCAAATAAGAGCGAGGTATATTAATTTGCTGTTTCAACGTGAGCTATTGTTTGCATTCTGTTTTTAACAGTTTCAGGCTTAGATGGACCCAGGTTAATACTTTGGATACCGACGAAACTATTCTGCTTGAAAACCTAGAACATGATGTTTTATACAAGCTGCAAAGTACCGTAACCAATAATGTTGGATCCAGTACAGCTGAATATCAATTTAGTCTCTCGTGAATGCAAAATTTATTAAATGTATTTTAAATATATATAGTTTTTGTGAGACTCAAATGCTCCACAGTTTATATCAATTTGCGGTGGTATATTTAGTTGGGCGAATGTAGCCTATTGACGTTAATAGTGGAATGTGATTTACTAGGACATGGTTTGTAACAATACCGGTTACAGGGTGACGTACGGAGGAAACTGAAAGGGTGGTTAGAGGAGGCCAAAATAAAGCTTTTTCCTTATAAACTTCTGACCAAAACCCAGTGATAATAAAACTACAGCAAGTTAAAAGTTAAATCAATTCATGAGCATTCGCTAGAAACTATGGTAGTAACTTACGTTTTACAGTCACATTTGAAATATTTGTTGGTTAATCAAACAATATTTAGTTAAAATAATAAATGTTACGGCTGTTTAAAATTGTCTTAGAATCCCACTAATTTTTGAGGAATAATTTTAAACAGCCGTAACTTTTATAGTTTTATTATTATTATTATATAATATTTGGCGCATCCACCGTGAAGGTTACTAGCGCCTCAGTTTTGATATACAATCGTCAAATATAAGGTATAATGTCAAGTTATTTTATTCTGAATTTTGTTCAATAGTCCAGTTTATGAACAACGGCTCTTTGCGAGAATGACACCGAAAGTTTAAAGAAGAAGCTGAAAACCACCGTGAACGGTTGGCTGAGTGACCAACCAGCAACCATCTTTGAGGAAGCCATATAAACATTCCTGCCGCGGTCTGATAAGTGCCATAATGAAAATGTTCATTATGTAGAAATGTAGCTGAGAGATTTACTCGCACCTACATTTTCTATACAATCAATGTTTGGTTTATTCTGGTTTTTTATTTCTACTGAATTGGAGGTTGAAAAAATAACACTCGTATTTACATTGCATCTTCTTAATACGTATTAGTGGAAACTTTTTCCAATTCTTCACTCAGTGCGCTAACATTTCTTGGAAAAAAGTTCAACTGAAAAAGTGAATTTTTACGCTAATTAAGCATCCCAATGTAACTCTTTCTAAGATATACCAAGTAAGCAAGAGGCACAAACGTATACTTATTATCATTGCGATTTTATACTCAATGCCAACATCTACATCAAACCAGCAATGTTATTATAGTACCCTAAATAAAGACTAAACTCCTTTCCCTCTTTCTTTATCAACAGAGAGTTTTTCAGCAGCCAATAAATTCTTTCCATTCAATCTAAAGTTTATGTGCAGGAAATGCCTGGGCAATGGTAAATCTTTCACTGAATTTTTGAATTGAAATTGTGTGAACAGGCAAGAGTCTTTATTTATTTTTTTGAAATTCTTGATTATTAATAACTGAATGAAAGTTTGCAGATGAATCCTCTATTATCTTTGGCGAAAGAAGCAGACCATGAGGAACAGATTGCAAAGCTGATTGCAGCTTTGGATACAAAATAACTTTCCCGTATTTAATATCATAGAAGCAAGAATAGCAGTCATCACTAGACTGTTCCAATTTCCCTCGCCACCAAATTCGAATTTTGTCCTTTTACCTTTAAATCAACAGCTTCTTCAAGTATTTTTTTATTTGAGTGATACTTGGCATATGCATTAACATTATTAAGGTGTACAAATCGATACTAAAATTGACTTCTTCCAAGATCATTTAGGCACGCCTTTACCTACAACTCGAAAATTTAATGACTTATAACCTTTTATCTTTTGATGATGATAATGATGTAGCCTATTATTCACGTGGGGGACATAAGGTGTTTGTGAGGCTTCTCCATTCCCCTCTGTTTTTTGCTAGAAACCCCATCTCTGGTACGGTCATGTTTATTTCCTTCTCGACTGGGTGACCCGGTTTTCTTCTACTGCTACACCAAACCGAGGCACAGAATTAATTATTTTAATTAGTGCAACCTTAGCTTACTTTTATTGAGATAAATGCACTGATGGGTGCAGCTGAGTTTCACAAATTGAGACAAAAGTAACATGAAAAGCTAGTTCAAAAGGGCTCAGATTTGACGAGGTTTTGGAAGTGCGAATGCAGTTGTTAGATTGTATCTGACGATGGTAGCGTTAGCGTTTGCAGTATTATGTTCGTTATTGTACGAAATGGTTTGCACAAGTATAAAGTTATGAGCATTATAGTGGTCAGAAAGTTAGGACCAGAGTGGCAAAGTAACTGAAGGATATAGCAATGCAGTACGAGGATTAGAAACGTTGCAAAAAGCAGCCGACAAGAAATGTTGCAAAAGAGCAACCTACGAATAGCAAAGAAATAGAACGAAGGACATTATTAAGTGCATAATAAACTACAGAACATAACAGTGCGGTTAAAACACAGTGAAAGAGCAGAGTATTAAGTGCAGTGCATTTAAATCTAAGAAAAACATTAATTTGGCCTGTAAGAATTAAAGATGTTACCAAAACCGTATTCTATAAGTGAAATTTAAGTATCGAACCTTATTTTCTTTAACAATTGTGGTGATATGTTGCTAAGAATCAGACCTTCTTTTGTTTAACAACCTCAGAGCAGAGCTTTGAAATTGTCCACTGTTAACATTGTTCTAAATCAGCTCACAGAAAAGTTTAATTTTTGTTAATAAAAACACATTGATTTAGTGCAAGTGTTGGTTTTATTTAACCACAGAAGTGTCGGGCACAATTTGAACCAGTTTTCCAGTCTTTAAGTGGTGTACATTGTGCTTATTCGTCGTCGACAAAATCCAGGCAGGTGCGGTCTAGGTACGGGATATGTTTGGGAGTCGATACCACAACAGCAGCTAGTTGAAGCCAAGTTTGGTGCCTTCAACACCTAGAGCAGTTCTCTACGCAAAACTATTTGCAGAGATTCGAGTCCCTTGGCCTTTAGCAGCTAAGAAAATACTTTGGCGTCCCCTGAGAGGTGCGATCAGCTTCGGAGGGATGTGCAAACTAGGTATTTTACGCAATTTTCATCGTCCAGAGCCCTTTTATTTTGCTGGGGCCTGTAAGATTGGAGTTTCCGCTACGCATTGCTGCAGTTCCCGATTATCCAGTGCATCCCAGAACCCAGAAATCGACGAGGCGTCATTAGAATTTGTATGGATTTATAGGATGTGCTGTATATTCGTTTACAAGCTAAAAGAATTGATGTTGGCGTCACTTCTACATGTAAATGCATAATTTACACCTGTTCATGACCTTGCATGGCCATGGCCCCATTTTTACAGATTAACTATTTTTTTCTACTGTAACTAAAATGGTATTTAACATACTAACATACACGTCGCTAAGTGACCTTTTAATCATGCCTTCATAACCTGTGACTAAAGAGCCTCTTAGTCACGAGCTGAAGTTGGCAACTACGTTTTAGTCATGGGGTGAAGTTAGGTTCAAACAGTATTTGCTATATTAGCCACAGCCGAAGCTAAAACTAAGTTAGTTTTCAACTTTCAACTGTCAACTTTGACGTTTGTCAAATATAATTTAACCTAACATAATATTCAAAATCTTAATGAAATGATGATATATTGTATAAATTTGTGGTCGTAGAAAAATTATAGTATGTAACACGTTATATAAACTCGTCTAGACACTCGTTTGTTGAACACTCGCTGCGCTACGCTCCGCTCGTGCCTAAAAAAACTCGTGACTAAAGTGACGTTTATAAAACTTGTTACATAATATACTATTAAACTTGTTTTAATTGTGTCTGTGTATTTTAAAGTGTTATTATACCATTCAGTAGTACTTAATGTGCTTCTAAGGTTAAGAAAATGCGGCTTCACTACCTCCTTCATATTTTTAAAATATAAATTTTCAATCAACACATGTTAACAGCATTAAGGTTATGCACTAGTAGTTTTCGGTCATTGGAAATAGAATAAAATAATTCTGAAACTGTCTGTTCAAGATACAATGTGGTTTTAATTCCCTATAACCAAAAAGCTCTGAATATTGTGCCTAGTACTGAGGGTTGGATGCTCATCCTTGTCCCAGTCAACATCGTAAACTATTCTATATATATATATATATATATATATATATATGTATGCCTGTTAAGCTGTCACCTCCGAGTCATAAATAAGACGACCTGACTTCTGGGTTATCCCGCTATGCAGATCCGTATATAAGGGTATATTTGTGAAGAGGGGAAGGTCTAAAACACATTTCTCAAAAGAGGGGTAATGTTTTTCAAATAAATTATTTCGTATATATTACGGATACATAAAATACAATGTCGCTTCCACCCTTACATGTATATTTTGTGATAGATACGTCTAACTCTCCTCCAGCAGTGTTGTCACTTCTCGCAGCTTGGGGTGATGTCATTTCCACATCCCGTTCTATAAATAGATCTTAGTTATCGCTAAATGTTGAGTTGTAGATATTTCAATCAATGGTTGTAGTTCTATTCTATAAAGCTCGTGTTTTGTGACGAACGTGACAATGACAAGTGGTGTTCAAAATGACTTCCAGAGGCCAATTACTAGTGACATTTTCACTAACAGAAGAAATTAGTTACTTTATGTGCCATAGTTTATTAGAGTGCGGATTAAAAAGAATTTCTGTTAAAAGAATAAGCGCTTATAAATAAGCATCGACACATGAAAAAAACTTTCAAAAGCATTCAAAAAGCTAAATAAGAAAAGAAAACTCAACAAGATATGTCATTTTTCATTTTTTTAAGAAAAAAAAGAACGTTGCTTCTGTATCTAGCAAACTAACATAAACTTTACTTGTTTTGCGGTAATTTATTAATGTCTGCAGTGAACACCTATTAAATTCAGGCGGGAATCTCCTGAATTGTCATTCCATCTACGCAGTGTGTTTTAAAACTCCCGCTTTTTTGCAAAGGGAATTACAAAACCAACAATATTGATTAATAATGATAAGAGATTAATGAATATAAAGGACCATAAAGGGATTTACGTATAACACAAAGCATGTGTTTTATTATATTAGATTATTTTTGAAAGAATATTCTATAAAGATGAGACGCAAGCAAAGTTAGTATTTTCAGATGGTTAAAAAAAGACAGCAAGTAGAACACAAAGTATTAAAGGAAAATCGTTATTTTTTCTTGGTAAAATTCTCCTAAGACGTCGAGCGAAATGTTTTACTGAAAGATGTTGGCAAAATCCTCCCTTTTTATGAAACATTTTCTAACATTTTCACAGCATTTCTTTATCTGAATACATTTCTAGGTTTTTAACAGAAAATTTTAATTTTTTTCTTTAATGAATTTTTAAAAAGGCTTTAACATAACGTCGCATTATAAGCGGTTTACCTTTCAACTTTCCAGGAAATTAATAGACTTTAGAAACTAATCACTATGAAAATGTTTAAAGATTTTTTTGAGAATACTATTAAAAGTTCTTATTTTTTTCTGGGAAAGGATTGCAAGGAATCCTAAATACAGTATGATTTTTTTATAATCCGAATCAGAGAAGGCTGTGCACAGAAGAAGGAAAGTATGTCGTAAGTGATATCATAAATCACTTCACCGTTTAAACTACTGATAAAGTGTCACAATAATTCAAATTGTATTGCTTTATGTTATATTGATTAATTGAGTCAAGTATTTATAAATAATTAAATGGTTAAATGGTATGTGCCTAACTAAATTCAGAGAATATAAAATGACACATTATAATTGAAGTAAAGAGTTTATAAATTACATTTTTAAAGAAAATTATCTAGAAGTATATCTGCGCAAAACGAGAATTTAATCGAAAATACCGGGTATTTTAAAAGAATTACATCTAGTAGGTTGTGAATTTTGTTTGCATGTCAATTTTCATGTGCCCTAGATTGTTATTGGGAAATTCAAAGCATACTAGATGTAATTTTTTTAAAACACCCGGTATTTTCAGACGATTTTAGAAAACCGAGAATATAACAAATATTGTTTATCAGCAAACGTCACAAAAGTGACAACTTATGTGTCTTTATTGACAAGGTAAAAGTGTCACTTTATCTGCCTAAGCAGATAAAATAGCAACTTTTGCGTACTTTATCTGCCTAAGCACATAAAATCGTTGCTCTCTTTCTTTCTACGTTTGTTAGCTATCTCCTCCGAAGATACTGGTCCGACTAAATTGTATGATGGCTTAAAATTTTTCTAATTTTTAGTCTTAGATCGTAGGCCGGTTTTTATTTCAAAAAGAGTACAAAAAAGTTTTAATTTAAATAAATCCTTTAAGCAGCAGAGCATCTGTCGCCGTGGGTTATGGTGTGACAGCTGCTGTGGCCGTGTGCTATTAGCTCGTGTGATTCAGTATGTTCATATATCATTACAGTAGCGCGTTATTTGAACAACAGAGGTTGGCGCAGGGGTACAGTGCTTGCCTGTCACGAGGGTGGCCTGGGTTCGATTCCCGGCCGATGCATTTTTTTTTTAAATTTATATTAATGAAATTTACCTGAATACGTTTGCGGGTAAAATAGTATATGTTATTCGGAGTAAAAGTGACTTTATGTGGCTTAGCTGAATTATTTGCCTCACTAACGTTCGGCTAAATAAACTTTAGCTTCGCCACATAAAGTATCACTTTACTCCTAATAACATAATCTACTATTTATAATTTTCCATTAATTTATTTATAAGGTTTTTAGTAAAAATGTATATTTTTTTCGGAAAAAAGTTCTCCTTCTCTAATCCTTAATGCCCTTTCGGGCGTCGGATGATGGTCTCTAGAGCTGTATCCAGCTCTTCCATCTTTCTCTGTCTCTCGCTATTATTTTCATTTCATCCATTGTCACTCCTGTTTCTAGTCTTATTTCGTTGATTTGTTCGATCCATTTTCTTCTGGGTCTGCCTCTTTATTTTTTGGTTGGTTTTCTCGCGTCCATTATTCTTCTTGCGATTCTGTTAGGTTTTATTCTTGTTATGTGCGCGTACCAGTTTAGTTGTTTCTTTTAATTTTTTCCATTATTGGTTCCTGTTTGGTTATTTCTCTTATGTCTTCATTTTTTATTCTGTCCCATTTAGTTTTCGCTGCAATTTTCCTGAGATGTTTCATTTTCAAAAATCTATTTAGTTTATTTAAAATTTTCTTCAACAAGAAATGCCAAACGCATTGCATTATAATTTTGCCAACATTTTCGGAAGATTTCAAAAATTAATAAGTAGAACATCAAGCCATGTTGCTTTCTGGAATCTTTAGTCCATTTCTGAGATTTTCAACAAAACTTGATATATTCTGGACAGTGATACCAGTCGTCAAGGTATGAGTTTAATTTAAATTTCGAATTTTTGCAGTAAATTATAGAAAAACAGAAAACATGAACCAATTAGACTTTGTATGACAAATTTTCAAACATGGTAAAAAATTCAAAATAACGCCAAATAGAACAACAAACTATAAATTGTTTTTTTAATTTTGAAAAGTTCTTTTTTAGAGCTTAGTCGCTTTCTCAAATGGCCATTTTGCTGATAGACCGCTTTTATAAGGACATTTTACTGACAATCTTGCTGCTCCAAAAGACAGAAGAATTGATCTGCATGTTAGCACAACAATCTAGACATGTTAAAGGTTTCTTAATATTACCTACATGCTTTATTTTGAAAAACAATGCGGGCTGCCTTTTCTTTAGTTAATTTTTATGGTATGTTAATGGTAATATGGACTCCAAAGTGCATATTGTAATATCTTTATTTAAAAAATATAACAACCTCCGCAGTTACTACCCCACTCTTTTATGACCCCAAGACCTTCACCAATAATTTATGTTACATACCTCCACTACCTACAAGGAGGCAAATTGAATCAATAAATTCTTTGTATTTTGAACTCACATCTTTTTACATTAAAGGAAGTATTGGATTCACCCAAAAATTGAAATTGAGTTTTCAACAGATGTTCAAGTTTTCGCGTCCCCTGGATCCAAAAAAACATGTTTTTGTTCATTGGTCTGTCTGTCAGTCTGTGTATGAACAGAATATCTCAAAAACAAAAAGAGGTATGGCGTTGAAACTTCATATATAAGTTTTGTGTACTATCTAGATGCGACAGTCAGATTTTAAGGAAAATCGCATAACATAAGTATGATGTTTACTCTTGTGATTTTTCATTTTTTCTCGATTTTTTCAAAAACGGCTATAACGATTTTTCCAAACTTTACATTTTTAGTGTGTATTGATGTGAGATAGTTGATTTTTCAGTGAATACCTCTAAAATGGGTTTCTTTTGGTTTTTTTATTAACTCCTATTTTAAATAAAACATCCGGTATATTATTAAATTTTTTAATTCAGCTTAAAATTTTAGAAAAAATGTGTTTCCTGAACTAACGCTATATTTTTTTTGTACGGTTTCTGTGGAACTTGTAATTTTTGACAAATGCCTAAAAATTAAAATTCAAGTTTTTGGCAAATTTTAAGATCACTGTAAAAGGAATTTGCGTGCGCGTATCGCACTAGATTTTTTATATTATGAGCAGGCGAAAAGACGTGAAATGTATGTATCATCAGGTGAAATTTCCCACGAACAATTTAGTTCTCAGAAGACTCGTGTGTGTAAACAATTTAATATTTTTTGTTCGGAAAATGTAATAATAGTTATTTACTATACAAGTGGGATAACAGCATCATTAATATACGTGTGTGTAAGTTACAAACGAGTGCGTAGCACGAGTTATGTAAGCACACAAGTATATTAATGATGCATTATCACACATGTATTGTACAAAATTTTATCTACGACTGCCTAAAATTGAGAAAAGTGCGTCAAGAGAAATGTCAGATCTGTCATTTTCAAAATATTTTAGTAGGCAAATGTCATTATGTCATTCATTTGACACTATTTCAGTTAGGTAATAAAGTCATTACACAACTCAGTTGCGTAATGAAACCATTACGTAACTGAGTGGTGTAATGAGCTTCATTACCTAACTGAAATAGTGTCAAATGAGTGACGTAATGAGTTACTTATCCCACTGGAGTAGATAAAATATAATTTATTTATTTGTAGGAATGGATTAATAGCAATAACTTCTATGACTTTCCCTTAAAAACACTTGATGCTAGTAACCTGCAAGAAAATAATAGTAATTCTCATTTCCAAGAAGAATTTCGAAATAAATCTAGCATATTTGTAGGTAAAATCTATGCAGAATTTATACCCTGCCTCGGGAAAAACAAAAGATGGGACTGCAAAACTAAGTAATCTGAAAATTAGTAGCTCTTCTACTATTGTAAGTGAATCAGACCTAACTGTAGATGATGATAAGGACCGTGACTTTGAACCAGAGGGTAACATTTCTCAAACGAGTTCATCATGTCAATCAAATGAATAACAAATTACTTTGCCACTTGAAGACAATATTATTAAACCCTCGCTAAAAATACAGCTGGTAAGATATCAAAACATATATGAAATTGGAATAATTCTTTAGTAGTGTATATAAATTTGTGTATTGTTTCACATATTCAAACTGCTGAAACAACTTCCCAAGATGCGTCAAGAAGTTTGAGTCTTAATGTAGTTTTTCTAATTCTATTCAGTCTGTTAATTACTGCATTTTGAAGTATTGTGTCTTTAATTCTCTAACTTCTTTAAATTATTTTTCCTTCTAGATTATTAAATATTATTATTATTGTTAAATGCAGGAAAACGCAATTTAAAATTAGCTTGATTCAGAGTCTTTTTAGATAATATGAGAAATGATGCATCATTATTAAAATTCAACTTAACAGAAGAAACCATGTGTTTTATTTTAATTTAATTAGCTAACGACTGATAAACCCACGAAAATTAACGATTTAAATTTAAAAGAATTTAAAACCCTAAATACGAAAGAAAACGCAACAAAAAGTATCGTTTGGCATTTTATTAAAAAAAAGAACGTTGCAGCTGCAAAGAAAAGTTAACATCAAATATACTTGTTTTGAAAAAGAAACAGAATAAAAGGGATGTCAAACGCTTGTTTTTTGCAAAACGTATTTTGAACTGCTTAAATTAAAAACACGTAAACATAATGCCATATAGTTATAATGAACGTATAATCGAAGTGGCAACCTTATCGATTTTTGACTGTAGCTCAAAAACAATAGGACATTTCCAAATGTAACGAAAATGGGACATATCTTCTTACACCCTGTACGAGTAATTATTAGGAAGTTATACAAAAATGAAATACCCGATCTTAATGCTTAGTATGCTATTGAACAGCAAGTCTGCTCAAGAATCAGTGCTTAAAAATAAATAACAAATTATGTCTCCCGACTTCTACTTATGATCTAAAATATCAAATAAAATAAGCTGTCGACGTCCGCAGGTCAAAAGCGATGTTGCCGCGATTTTGGAGGTCATAATATGCTTTACGTATACCGGAGGCGACTTAGCACAGGGCTGCCTAGCTTAGAAGCGATCCCAGCGCCACCGGTCTATACTCAAACTAAAAGACCGTTTTGCAGGTACTTGGGGTCAGAATCACCTCCGGGCAAATTTTCGGGAATGGACTCTGAGCAACATCTAGTGGTGGAATTTGTGAAAAGTATGACGAAACGTTGTCACCTCCGAAAACGGAAGTGACAACGTAATTTCAGAAGTGACTTCGTTAGACACGTATCTATTTTGGAGGTCACAATGACCGCATGTACGTATATATATATATATATATATATATATATATATAAAGATAGTCCCTCTCACAGCTTGTGTGGTTACATACACAGTAAAATGTTATTTCTTGACTGGGATAGGGGTTGGAAAAACTCCAATCTCAGTGCTACGCACAGGTACCAAGCTTTAATGGTTAGATTGAAATAAAACCACTTGTATGTTTCGCCTGACGTTTCGTTTTTATTCAAAACATTATCAAAGGCTATGGACAAAAATTTACAATAAGCAACGCTGTTATATATATATATCAAAAATTAAATAATTTACAACACGGCGGTTCAGGCATTGTCTCATAGTGTAGCAAATTTTTGCCAGATAGTTTCTGAGCAGGATTGGGGGGGTTGTGCGGAAGCGCCACTGGTTCGAGACGGTCCAAACCAAAACACCTACAGGTGTTCGTGTAAATTCCTAACCAACTTATAGTGTTTCATAAAATTAATAAAAGAAAGAAAATACTAGAGCTTGAAATAACCTAATTGTTTATTTTACAGTATGTACAAGTACAACACTCTGCATGATGTCCAATAGTGCTAAACAATTCTGTAAAAATGATACTTGTTTGTGATTGGGATAGTAGATTTAATTTAGTTTCAAGCATAGGATGTACAAGGTTGTAATTTTAATAAACTTGGAGTGAAAACCAAAACTCTATGACTTTAACCCGCAATTCGCTCGAGTACACGTATCTCACCTATGAGTATATACTGACTTAAAAATCAAGTACTGTGATATCGATATACGGAAGTCTCATTAAATCGCTTCAAAGGTCAATTATTATAAACACGAAGCCTCTCGCGAATGGTTCCATGCACCTAGGGTATTACACACTTAACTGTGTTTTTTCAGCGTTAAAAAGGAGTTGTTTGTAATGTTTTGGTTCCCGGAGATCCTCGCATAAGTGTTACTTTTAAAAACGTTGAGGGACGCGCTAAAAATTTCCAAGTTGAATGCGACTAAAACGCTGACAGAGCAGCCAGTCCAGTAAAAATACATATAAAGTGAAGCTAAACTATTTCGGACAACGAAACGCTCAAGGTGAATACATCGCAGTTACACATTTCTTAATTTCTCTGCACCATTGGCTAGAAATTTTTCCAGCATAAACGGTAGGTAGAAAGCTTAGAGTTTCATAGCAACCGCAATAATGGTATTTTCGGTTTTGAGAGATCGGATGGCTAAACCTGTTGCAGTTGTAGATATGTTGACGTAGTCAAGGTACTTTAAAAACAATCAGTTGTTATTAATAAAAAATATATTATCTGACAGTGAGTGTTCTCAGTTTTAATATCCGAAATCTACCCAATTCTCGATATTTGGCGCCCAGACGTGGAACAGCACGATTTGTAGTTACATAAGAGACTGTGGAGAAGATTAATATGGATAAGATTAAAAAATCAAGAAAGGTAATCAGAGGCTCACTTTCGAGATATGTCAACACGCTGAATGAATTATTAGCAGCAGAAGTTCCTAATTTTGCTGAAATACGTGCTTTAATGAATACGGTTGAAGCAGTTTGGAGAGATCTCTTGGAAAAAAATGCAGAAATATTCGATTTAATGCTCGACATGGAAGTAGAAGATGACATTCTTGAAGTAGAGTCGGTTAGCAAGGACGAATATCGCAGAAAGTACGAAAAAGTAAAGGTTATATTCTCTGATCTCGAATGTAAAGTGAATTATAATAAACAAGATGAGGGCAATAATGCTTTAGAATCCTCATACAAACACGCCTTTTATCGAAAGTTTAAACTTCCTACCATTGAATTTCGAAAGCTGAATGGTGATTTAAAGGAATGGCTGCCTTTCTGGAGCCAGTTTAAACAAATAGACGATGACGAGAGCATAGCACCCGAGGATAAGTTTAATTATTTGTTTCAAGCAACAGTTCCTGGGTCCCGAGCTAGGCAAGTTATGGAAAGTTTTCCACCTTCAGGAAAAAATTATACGTTAGCTAAACAGGCACTCCAGGCACGGTTTGGGAGAGAGGATCTTCTTATTGAAGTCTATATTAGAGAACTTTTAAGCTTGATTTTAGACAATTCTAGATCCTCTAAGTGTTCTTTGTCTCAGTTGTATGATAAGTTAGAGTGTCACTTGCGTGCCTTAGAAACATTAGATGTAACGACGGGGAAATGTGCATCTATTTTGTGCCCGTTGATAGAATCGTGTATGACAGAAGATTTTCTCCGAGTTTGGCAGAGAAGTTCATCTTCGAACGATATGGAAAAGGCAGAAGTTCGTCTTACTGGGCTGATGGAGTTCATGAAACAAGAAGTACAGAACGAAGAACGTATTTCTGTAGCGAAGGCAGGTTTTGGGATGGGTCAAGGGAAACTGAATAAGAAGAGAGAAAACTTAAGAATCTCATCTGAGTTGGATATACCCACTGCAATGGATCTTCTTACTACTCAAGAAAATAAACCAAGTTGCATTTTTTGTATTTCGGGAAAACATTCCAGTGTAGACTGTTTCAGAGCTAGAAATATGCCGTTAGATGAAAAGATGCAGATTATAAGAGAAAAAAGGTGCTGTTTCATTTGTTTGAAAGCCATGACGCCGACCCATAACTCCAGGAGATGCCGATACAGGCCAAAGTGTGCAATATGCAATAAAAAGCATATTTTGTTGCTATGTCCTGATTATCAGAAAACTAAAACTTTCAAATCTGTTTCAGAAAAATCAAACGTTGAAGACAGTGTACCTAATGACAATGTTTTGGCCAATGTTACATGCGATACTGGTGTACTTCTCCCTACTCTTGTTGTTTTGTTGAGAGGAAATGACTGCCAACGTCCAGTAAGAGCCGTCATAGATACCGGATCTCAGCGATCCTACATCTTGAAACGAACTGCGGAGGAAATGAAATACCATCCAGTCGAACAGGAAGCAGTGGTTCATTCGTTATTTGGAGGAGAAAAGACAAGTATCTGCATGCACAATAAATTCAGGATTCATATCGCTAATTTAAATGATAGTTATCGTTGCAACTTTGAGGCTATGGACCAAGTGAATATTTGTGGGAATTTACCTCATGTACCTAAGGGAACATGGATGAAAGAACTTGCAGGTACCAACATTATTTTTTCTGATGTTTCCGAAGATGCTGGACCAATAGAGATATTAATCGGTGCTAATGTTGCTGGAAAACTCTACACAGGTAACCGGAAGGAGTTATCCTGCGGACTCGTTGCAGTAGAGACTCAATTAGGTTGGACGATCATGGGAAAAGTTCCTAAGTGTACGTCTAAGGGTACTATAGCTATGGTGGTTACGAATATGCTTGTTAATGATATTAATATTGCTGACTTTTGGAAACTTGAATTAATCGGCATTACTGATTCTTCAGAGAAGAAGACAAATATGGAGTTACATACTGAAGCTTTACGGCATTTTTCAAAAACAGTGACAGTAAATTCTGAGGGCAGATATGAAGTGAATATGCCTTGGAAGGAAGGCCATCCACCTCTGCCTACTAATTATGGAATGGCTCTTAGGAGATTAAGTGCAACTGTCAGAAAATTGAAGACTGATGGATGTTACGATGAGTACCAGCAGGTCCTAGATGAATGGTTGGTAGAAGGAGTTATCGAGAAGGTGTGGGAAACCGACGAAGGTGGACACTACTTGCCTCACAGACATGTAGTAAAAGAAAATAGTACAACTAGAATTCGACCCGTTTTTGATGCGTCAGCGCACGAGAAGAATTCCCCGGCATTGAACGACTGTTTAGATAAGGGGCTGAACTTGATAGAACAGATACCTCAGTTGTTGCTCCGGTTTAGGATGAAAAGAATTGGCGTGGTCTCTGATATTAGACGAGCTTTTTTACAGATCAGCTTGCAGCAAAGCGACCGAGACGGTTCCTTTGGCACGATAAGGAGGATAACTTGATTGTTTTCCGACACAAGCGAGTGGTTTTTGGTGTTGTCTGTAGCCCGTTTTTACTGGGAGCAGTAATACGCCATCATTTAACATCCGAGAAGACTAAGCATCAGCAACATAGCAGTAAATATTCCCTGGCCATAATTGATATACTTCTAAACAGTTTTTATGTCGACAATTTGGTGACAAGCCTGGACTATGAATCTGATGTGAAACAGCTTATTAGTGAAGCTAGTTCTTTAATGAATGAAGTAAAATTCGAATTAAGGGGATGGGAGTGCACAGAAATGGACAGCACTCAAAATAATTGTTGTACCAATGTTCTTGGTTTGACGTGGAACCGAAAACACGATACATTAGGAATCAGTGATAACTGCTTGCAATTCTCTGAGAGTAAAGTAACTAAAAGAATTATTTTATCCATGGCTCATAAGATTTTTGACCCGATAGGTTTCACATGTCCAGTCACTCTATGTCCAAAACTTCTTCTGCGAGAAATGTGGGAATCAAAAATTGGTTGGGATGACGAAGTTGATAACCAGATTACATATAAGTTTTTACAGTGGGCTGAGAAATTGCATTATTTACATGATGTTAAAATTCCCCGGTGGCTTCCAAAGATTATTGGACCAGCTGAATGGACTCTTCACACGTTCTGTGATGCCAGCGAGTCTGCTTGTGCGTGTGCAATTTTCTTGCGAATAGAAAGCGACTCTGGGGTCAATGTTCAGTTGATACAAGCCAAAACAAGGATTTCACCTAGGAAAAGGGTAACAATTCCACGCCTGGAGCTACTTGCAGCGACTATAGGAGCTAGACTATATTCAAGTGTAGTTGAAACATTGCCTGAAAAGTGTGTGCCATACTTTTGGACTGATTCTTCCACTGTATTAGCATGGATTCTAAGGGAAGATAAATGGGCAACGTTCGTGTGGAATCGTGTAGAGGAGATCAGAAAAAAGACAAAAGCAGATCAATGGCATCATGTTCCTGGTGCGCAGAATCCAGCTGATTTACCCTCTAGAGGTTGCTCAGGAAAACAACTTTTGCAATCCTCATGGTGGGAGGGACCCGACTGGTTGCGAAAAACTTTAGATAAATGGCCCTCAGCGGAGAGTGTCTTCGATGAAGAGACTATTATGAAAGAGAAGAGAAAGTCGGTGATTTCTTCTTTGCTGTGTACTCGTAAAATGCCATCACAGAAAGACTGGTATTATAGATACTTTTCCAAATTTGAAAAAATCAACCGAATGATAGCTTGGATTTACAGATTTCTTAATAATTGCAGGGTTTTTAATGTAAATCACGTTATGAAGAAGACAGGACCACTTTCTGTTGATGAAATAAAAGATGCGGAAATGAAGGTGTTAAAGTACATTCAGGAAGAATGTTTTAGTGGAGTTACTGATAAAAATATTGTCTGCCTGCAACCGTTTAAGGATCACGGTGGGGTCATCCGTCTTAAGACAAAAATTTCTCACAGACCTGATAGCCATGACTTTAGATTTCCAGTTCTTCTACCTAAAGGGCATCCAGTGGTTACACTTATTATAAGACAGATGCATGAACACAATTGCCATGTGGGAGTTCAAGGTTTACTTGCCATATTGAGAGAAAGATTTTGGATAATGGGTGGAAGGAAAGCGATAAAATCAGCCATCGTAGGTTGTGTTGTCTGCAAACGTCAACAAGCAAAACGATTTGAATCTCCTGCCATCCCTCTTCCTGTTGAACGTGTCCGTGATGCAACAGCTTTCGAAGTTACGGGTATTGATCTGGCAGGACCTATTTTTCTTAAGAACAGACAAAAAGCTTGGATTTGTTTATTTACATGTGCTGTAGTACGTGCTGTTCATCTTGAGCTGGTTGTGTCATTGAGCACTAATGAATTCCTTCAAGCTTTGCGCCGATTCATCGCAAGGAGGGGTCGCCTTTCGGTTATATTTAGCGATTGCGGTAGCAACTTTATAGGTACCTGTAATGCATTCTCAAAGGTAGACTGGAAAGAGGTGTTGGAATATTGCAGTGTACAGCGAATCATATGGAAGTTTAACCCTCCAACAGCATCCTGGTGGGGTGGCTGGTGGGAGAGACTAATTGGTCTTATGAAACATCTACTGAGAAGAGTATTAGGGAGGTCTTCTCTAAACCATATTGAAATGGAGACTATTCTTTGTGATTGCGAGAGCGTGTTAAATTCTAGACCACTAACTTATATATCTGATAATACTCCTGAGCCTACACCCATTACACCAGCCATGTTTATCCAGGACTTACGAGAAAATGGAATACCTGAATGTGACGTGCTTGAAGCAAGTGATCTGGACAAGAAGACTAAAAGACGCTTTAAGTTGAAAGAAGATTTACGAAGCCGTTTTAGAAATGAGTATCTCGGTCAGCTGAAGCAACAGGCTGTAAAGAAGAAAATCAACAGAATTGAACTGGGTCAAGTTGTCTTAATCGGTTCTGACCAAAATAAAAGACTGGATTGGCCTCTCGCAAAAGTTGTTGAGTTAATCCCAGGAAAAGATGGTGTTACGAGAGTCGTACGTTTAAGAACATCTTCTGGTGAAGTTTTGCGACCTATACAAAGACTCTATCCTCTGCTGGAAGCACAAGATAGCTTGAATTCTGCTTCTGAAGAAAAAATGATACTGGAGAGAATTTCCAAGCAAGATATAAAGGCTCGCCAACCAGAAGTCAAAACTAGAAGTGGAAGAGTAATTAATATTCCTAGTAAATTATTAGATTAATGAATTTGTAATTGTATTGTTGTATTGTTTTAGCTTAAGTTAACTCCAAGTGTTCTGTTAACTTAGGTGGGAGGATGTTGCAGTTGTAGATATGTTGACGTAGTCAAGGTACTTTAAAAACAATCAGTTGTTATTAATAAAAAATATATTATCTGACAGTGAGTGTTCTCAGTTTTAATATCCGAAATCTACCCAATTCTCGATAAAACCCGCCTTCTCTACGCGCAGAAGATACCTGGGTGCATAGAACAGTACCTTCTTGGTACATGCATAGCACAGCGGTGGCGCCAGAGTAGCTATACAGGGTGGTGGACTTGGGGATGCCGTCCAAGCGAATGTGCAACATGACGTGTGACAGGCTTTTCTCCAATTATCGCACTGGGGAAAAGTCGTGCGGGTCGAAATTTCGAAGGCAGCCAGATGAGTTGAGGGACTCAGAACGGTGTGGGAGTTGGTCCTCCAGATGCTTTAGCAAGCGACATCAAAGCCAAAGGGGGAGCACTCGCAGAATATGGCACTAAGCCACAAGGGGTTACGAGTAAAAGGCCTAAAATGACACAATATCGAAATCGGTGTTCGAACGGAACTACAAGGACATACCAAAGCTGGAAGGTGGCCATAAGTAAATGATCTTGCAAAAATAAATTCTTAGTCCAGTTTAACTAGGTTTATTCCAGTAATCTCACACAGGATTTCTTGCAGATGAGCAACGATTTACATAATAACTTTGGAATCGTAAATCTGCAAGGAGCAAAATTCCAGAAATAATCAGGCACATCACCCAGAAACAATCACACCAAAAATCGGAGGACTAAAATAGGCGCCTGAAATCGTACTCACAATCTATTTTGAAAATTTATTAGAATCCCCTGAACCTCAAGGATTTTCAAAACATCCCAAAAATGATAAATGAGTATGCAACCAAATACACACTTAGGAACTGCATGTTACCTGAGACATTTACTGAACTTGTATCTAATTGTAAATACACGTAACACTACCTTGCTAATTTCACTCTAATGCCCTTTTGCTATTTCCATTCTTTCTTTTCTCAGCGTGTGCTCCAATCAATCGAGCTTCTTATGATTTCTGTATTAATGTCGCCTTGTCCCGTTTATCTCCATAATTCTTTATTTGAAGTTGTTTTTGGGCACTAAATCCTCAGAATAAGTTTTAAGCAGCTGGTCACAAAATACAGTTTCTGCTTTATCAGATTAGCGACGCATCAAGTTTCGGAACTGCATAAGAGCACAGATTTGCACACCAGATTTTATTTAAACTAATGAAGATCCCTTGCTTTGTTAATTCTTGCACTAACATCTGTTACTGCAGAGTACTTCTCTGATACGACACTTCCCAGGTATGTAAAATATCTAGCATTTGTAATTAGTTCTCCTTCTATACATATACATATATTGTCTACTAAATTAGTAGAATAGCTGCTTGAAAACCCTAAAAATTATTGAATGTTACTTTTAAGTAGTCTGAAAAGAGAAGTACTTTTACGATGACGATTATTAAAACAATAATCGTACGATTACGACTAATCGTTTTTGCTATTACCAAAAAGTTGAAAATACTTGCAGCTTTTGCCAGATCTTGAAATATAAAGTAGTATATATAAACCTCTGAAGCATTAAACGTAATATTCAAAGTTAACAGTGCGTAGGTTTTTATTTAGGAAACAAACTTTCTTGAAATTATTAGGATCCAAGCAGTTTCTTTTAGGGCTTTGAATCAGTCCAGCTGTTGAAAATACTCTCTCTTATGAAACACTGGAAGGTTTGTATGACAAATATTTTAATGCTAACTTCTTTAACTATGGGTGTATGAAGCTGTCCTTCCAATTTAGAATAAGGTCTACTGAATGACTTAAGTTGGGAGATTTCATGTATTCTCCAAGTTTCTCCAAACGTGCAGTCAATAACCGTAATGTTAATTGGAGATCACAATTAATCGAAAATGGTCCAATAATCTAATCGTAATCGTTTTGTCACTACTGTTAAGACTACAAAACGTTTTACATCATACTTACGTCACGTAAGTTTATTATAAAATACTCAGGCATACTTCAACGATCAATTTCCTTTATTTTCAATTTTAATTGATGAAATGTCTCATATTATATTATATTCTACATGTTTATTATTTGCCGATGATCAGAAAATATGCTCTTCAATTAATTCTCTTGTCAAAAATTGCAAAATGAAATAAAGGCTGTGATTGACTGGAATATAGCAAACAAACTTCCAATTAATGTTTCTAAATGTTTATGCGTATCTGAGTGGGCGGCGACGCAAACTCGTAAGTACGACTCCGTCAAGCGGCGAAAGAGATCAGTGATTGTAAGTGGTATAAAAGCAATTAAACGAAATAAAAACGGAAGTTAAAAATAGTGTAGTTGGGAATCCGAGTGGATAAAAAGAGAAACACGAAATCAGGGAAATAACCAAGAATACACACAACAGAAGCCAGAGAGTTCTGATAAGATGTACCGGAAGTGCGCGAGCGAGTGAAAGTGGGTGCATTAGATCGGCCGGCTCGGCGTTTGAAATTCGGGTAGGAAAGAAGTGCAGGCCACCGGTTAAAAATTTAGACTGCGTCTCAGTGAGTTTTATAAAAGTTAAGTACCAGTTCGGCGGGAAAACGAAAGCGCAGAAGCATCCTAATGTCAATCGGCTCAAAAAGGGATAGAGACTTGAATAGTAGCGGAGAAACCGAATTTCGAAGTAATAACAAAAGCAGGAAAATTACCAAACCAGAAACAGTGCCAAGAGAAGAGACAAGAGTAGCAATGGGAGAACTTCTTCTTCGTTCCTATTCGGTCCTCAAAGGATCATAGAGCGTCCGTTGGACGTTTCAGAACTAAAAGATATTAAAGACATAATAATGGCGTTTACGGAAGATATAAAGAAAAAGACAATTGAAAATAAAGAGTTAAGAAAAGAGATTAGAAGGAGAGAAGAAGTATGGCTAAACAATAAAAAACAGCTAAGCGGAAGGATTAATAAGCCAGAAGAAAGGCTGAAAAAATGGAAAAAGAGAAGAGGAAATATAATATAGTGATCAAAGAAGCAAAATTCGAGAATTCCAACAGAGAAGAAGAAGTGAAACAGTTTCTGAAGGATGACTCAGGCATACTCAATTAACAACAAACAAGGCGCTTTAATAACAAGAGCAAACTGAAAGGTTCCAGAATATATATAGAAAACGATATGACCTGGATAGAAAAACAAATTATGGGAGAAATAAGAAAAATCGCAAACGAGAAGAAAAATGAGGGAAAAATAACAAAGATCGGTTACAAAAAGATTCTCATTGATGTGGAGCAATATGTCTGGAATGAAAATACAAACGGTATAATACATTCGCAAAACTGAAGTTACACGAGAACGGAAACAAAAAGGAGACGAATATAGCAACGAAAAAGGACAACGGAACGGAAAAAGAGAGATTTTTAGCTACATGGAACGTACGGGGTACATGCGAAGAAGGAGCAATCAAAAGGCTAACAAGTGAACTAAAAAATACAAAGTGGACATAATTGCCATAAAAGAAACTAAACAAAACGGTAGTGAAATTTGTGATTTAGATGGCTACACCTTCTTCAAAAGCGGTTAGGCAAACAGAAGATTGAGTACGAGATTTATGGTGGGTAAAAGACTTATATCCGCTGTAAGACGTTTTATGCCAATTTCTGAAAGAATGTGTTGCTGAGGATGAATGGAATATACCAAACAATAAGACTAATCAACATACACGCGCCATCTGAGGATAAACAGTTAGAGGTTAAATAAAACAGTTGTATGAAATGCTAGAGAATCTGTATGATATAATTTCGAAATATGATTTAAAGATAGTATTACGTGACGGTAATGCAAAGATAGGAACGGAGCCCAAGGTATACATCCGACAACTGGGAAGTATAGTATGCAAGCAGAGTCCAATTAAAATGGTAAGCTCTTAATAGATTTTGCGATAGACAGAAAGATGAAGATCAAAAGCACGTACTACCAACATAAAAGAATACACAAAGAAACATGGATGTCACCTGACGGCGACCAAAGTAACCATGTGCTAATCGAAAATAAGAATGAAGGTTGCATTAAAACTGTGAGAAGTTATAGGGAACTAGACTTGGATTCATATCACTTTTTCGTAGGAGTAAAGTTGAAACAGATAGTACCAACAAATAACACAAAAGCTAAACGAAAGCAAAAGAGACTAGCAAGAATAAATCTACAAGATAAATATGCAAGAGATAAGTATGAGAAGGCAATAGAAGAAATATTAATGCAAAAAGGAGAAAGACAAGGCATTGAAGAAAGATTCGCAACAATTGAGAAAACCATAAAAATGCAGTAAAAAGACAATCACTGAGAAAAGATCGAAAAAAACAGGAATGGTATGATGAAAAATGTGAGAAAGTGGTAAAAAAGGGAAAAGGCAAGGAAAAATATGTTGCAACTACAAACTGCTGCAAATAAGCTGAAATACAACAAATTAAGAAGGAAGTGTAAGCCAACATGTAGAGAAAAGAAAGAAGACTCAAAATGAAATGGTTAAAAGCGATAGAAATAAAAAAATTAGAAACTTTTATCATGGAGCACAAAAAGTGAAACAAGGGTATCAAACAAAGACAATAGTATTCAAAGATAAAAAAGGAAATTTGATAGAAGATCAGAAAAAAGTGACCAAAAGACGGTCAGAATATTTTGAAGAGCTGCTCAATAACTAACGGAACAAGGACAGGTTGACGAAGGAAAGGCCAGTGATACAATAACAATATCAATGAGGAAGCTCATGAGGACGATAAAATAATAAAATAACTAAGAACAATAGAAGTCCGAGTGCCGACGAAGTACAAGTTGAAATGATTAAATATGGGGGTACTAAACTACAGAAATTGTTATGCGAGCTAATCCAGGAAATATGGAACAAAGAGGAAATGCTTAAAGCATGGGATGAAGCAATACTATGTCCGTTATACAAGAAGGAAGACAAACAAACCTGCAACAACTATAGGGAAATCGCGCTGCTGAATGTTGCATATAAAATCCTAGTCACTTGCATCAAAAACAAGATGTCAAAATATGTTGAAAACTGGGAGAATATCAATGCAGGTTCAGAAAGAAAAGATCGGTAGTGGACCAAATATTTGTATTTAAAGAAATACAAGACCGAAGTTACCAACATAAACTCCAGACACACATTGTTTATCGACTTTAAAGAAGCATATAATAGCATCATAAGAGAGCAGCTCTACCTTGCACTGAATGAACTTGGGATACCTAGCAAGTTAATCAGGCTGATAAAAATTACCTTGCAAGATACAACAAACAGGGTAAGTATGTATTCCTAAATAGGTAGCACTTCCTGGAATTTTGTATAGGGCCATAATTTTTCATTATGAACAACTTTTCTTAGTAAAATTTTACCGTATTATAAACAAAAAGGGTAGTTTACCTGAAAAGAAAATACAATTTATTTGCAAATAAATTTCGCGGATATCTAGGAAATTAAAAATCTTTTATAACAATTATTTTTGCCTATTAGTCATTGTAATGGCGTCAGAGTGAACGGTCGACGTTTGGGCGGTTCTGTGATATTTTGCCAACAAATGGGTCTGGCTAGAAGTAACTCGTTTAAAGTTTGGTGAACTGTGTAAAGGTATAACCCTACCGTAATATTACCCAGTTATTGGTTCGTAAAGTACTCAAATAGGCCCTAATAGTTTAACTCTTACAGTTCCGCTGCGCTGCGCGTGACGGTTGTTTAGTGGTTGGTTGCTGAATTATAACAAACTAGCTTAAACCCCGCGGCATATGCCGCATTTAAAATGTAGGACGAATTTAATAACTTTTGTTGCACTAAAGAAAGTTTTAAAAGCACGCTAGAGATTGGCAGTAAGGAAAAGTTCCAAAAAATATATTTTCAAATGGAAAGTCTCTGTAAAGGAAACGCTTGCCCCTGGAAGGCGTCCTAATTAATATGACGTTGTTGGAACGCAGTCAAAAAAAAATCCGGAAAGAATTAATGCTCTTGTGACTTATGAGAATATATGTGAGAATTATTTGCTCCACCGAAATAATTTTCAGCTGCCTGCAATCTGTGTTTCTTTTCAGGTTTAAGCCGTTGAGCGCCATAAAAATATAAATGCGGTAACTCAAGTCTCCAGTTACGCCGTTACTGATATTGTTAAATAACTCGATTAATTATTATTTCTTTGGCATTTTAAACTGGCATTATTATTATTATCTTTATAATAGCAACCATAAGTAACTGTTTATAATGTTTATATGCTAGCGAGTTAATTTTCTTCTTAAATCGCTAGTGAATTAATAGTAGATTGCTCTACAAGTTAAGAAAAGTGAGAGTTTTCCCGCAAATGTAAAAGTTTTACGTGAGCATGGAATTTTCCAATGTGTTAAACATGCAATTTTTCCGTGTAGTTGACAAAAATATCTTTTTAAATAATTTGGTCAAAGTATGGAAGCGCAATGTTTACTGTACTGTATAAATATAAATAACCAATATACATTATAGAATACTTGAAAATGGATGAATCTGTTATTAATTCATTTAGTTTCAATTTAAACTGCAGTGTTCTATAGCAGCTACTTGGCGCATTTGGTTACTTATTTAAAAATAGACCTGCGTTTTTCACATATCTCAGCGGTCGTGCTTTTAAAAACATGATGTTTGTATTTACTTATTTTACAGTACTGCAATTAAAGTGATAATAAATAAATCGATCAAATATTTATTTGCTTTTATTTTATATTCCAATACCAATATAATACAAAATACTATTACTTTCACTTATACTACATAAAGGGCAATGCCATTCAGTATTAGGTACAGATGTTAAGCCAATAAAAATCAGATAAAACCATTCCACGGAACAGTGCAAATTACAGCAAGCAATCATAGGCGTTCCATTATCAGGACCCTTACACAAACAATATATACTGTTATCTTTAGTTTGCGTGGCTACGAGAGCAGTGGTCCTTGTTTCCGTACTACTACTTTTATTACAAAACATTAAATTTGTACCATTATTAACATTTAACGACTCTTTGAATACATTCCAATCAGTATTAGCTGCAGCATCCTTAACTGCTTTATTTGTGAAATATTTACCGAGAAGTAGGGCATCCAATACCCAACTGAATTTTCAATCCCGGGATTTCGGTATTGAAGTAATTCTATCTGGATCCCGGTATTCAATACCAGGATTGCCGGTGTTCAAACCGGGATTCCCTGTTTTCAGTACCGGTATTTCCAGTATTCAATACCGGGATTTCCGGTGTTCAATACCGGGATTTCCTGTTTTCAGAACCGGTATTTCTAGTATTATCCATATACAGGGTGCCCGTTTTTGGAGCTCCACCATGGGGATCTCGGTAACCATAAGAGATACGAGGTCGGTTAAATTGGGGCAAAGTTGCGCAATTTGGAGCTCAATAATATGCCGGTTTAAAATTTCAAAAATTCCGATTACCTCCGGAGATATCCGAAAAAAACCGGAATTTTGGAAATACGTTTTTATTTTTTCCTCGGCTTATTTGGTGACCTAATTCAAAATGAGTGACACTTCGTCATTGCAACTTTTCCTCCTCTACAACCTGCCGATGTCATATTTGAAATCAGACGTTTCGATTTTCGACAATCATCATCAACTTTGGTTTTTCTTATGGGCACTCTCTTGGATTTTCACATTTTTGAATTCAGCTTTGTTTTCTGATTACGGTGATGTATCACATGTTAAGGTTCAGTGTTGCAGTTTGGGTGAAATATCAAAAATTCTGTTTTGCAAAGACTGCCTTGGATATAACATCCATACTTTTGTTTAACAAAGGCATTGTTGACAGTTCGATTTAAGTTGGCTTAACGTCACCTACAGTTACAAAATTAGTATAAATTTATTAACAAAATGCTCTTTTCAACTGAAGAAAAACGAGATATGCTAGAAATTTATTTATTTGACAGTAGGATATAAAAAAGGAGAAAATTGTTTTAAATTTACAACATAGGATAAAACTAAATTTTGAGAAACAAGTAAATAAAGAAAATTATAAGAGGTGCTCGAAGGGTTCACCCTCCACTTCCAAGCACAGCTCTATGCGTCTTCTTAAATTCTGCATTGATCTTAAAACGTCCCTTCTTCTTATTTTGGTCCTTAAAGTTGTGATGATCTTCCTTCGCAGCTCATTAATATCGGCGGGTACAGATTTATAAATGAGATCTTTCATAGTTCCCCATAAATAGTAGTCTAATGGGGAAAGATCTGGTGAACGTGCCGGCCAACGTATGTCTCCACTGTTTGAAATGACTCTACCCGGAAATATTTCAGACAAATAATCAGCCACTCTCCTAGCATTATGTGGCGGAGCACCATCTTGCTGGAACCAAAGGTTATTCAAGCGGTTGAGGGAAATGTTGTCATCGATGTAATCCGTAAGGTAGGTCCTTAAAAAGTGCAAATACCCATCTGCGGTCAAATTGTCTTCGTAAATGTATGGGCCAATGATCGTACCGCCAAATAAACCAACCCATACATTTAGCCCGAAACGTGCTTGTGGTCGACGTCCTTGGTGTTCGTGTGGATTTTCAGTGGACCAGACATGTTCATTGTGACGATTGAACATGCCTGAGTTGGTAAATTTGCACTCGTCCGTGAATATCACGTTGGAAAGAAAATGGGGATTTTGTTCCAACCGTGCCATGATATTCCTACAAAACGCTGCCCTCCGTTCAGTATCTCCTGGATGCAAGACTTGGGTGATATGAATTTTAAACGGGCGATATTTATGTTTTTTCAAGACTCTCCACACTGCTTGATGTGATACGTTAATTTCGTCTGCTATAGCCCTTGTTGAAGTTGAAGGATTATCTTGAATCTAATGAAGAATTCAATTCATTGCCGTTTATTATTTTTGAGAAAGTTTTAACAATTTACTCACCGCCTGTAAAATTTCCACTTCATTCGCATTTGGTCTATGAACACGTCTTCGAGGCTTAGAAAATGCACCAAACTCGGCTAAATTTCTATGAAGGAATAACAAATAATTTTGAGCTGGTTGTTGTCTTTCTGGATACCGCTGTAAATATCTTTCCGAAGTAACTTGCGCATTTCGATGCGAAGCGTAATAAATTTCTAGCATATCTCGTTTTTCTTCATTTGAAAAGGGCATTTTGTTAATAAATTTATACTAATTTTGTAACTGTAGGTGACGTTAAGCCAACTTAAATCGAACTGTCAACAATGCCTTTGTTAAACAAAAGTATGGATGTTATATCCAAGGCAGTCTTTGCAAAACAGAATTTTTGATATTTCACCCAAACTGCAACACTGAACCTTAACATGTGATACATCACCGTAATCAGAAAACAAAGCTGAATTCAAAAATGTGAAAATCCAAGATAGTGCCCATAAGAAAAACCAAAGTTGATGATGATTGTCGAAAATCGAAACGTCTGATTTCAAATATGACATCGGCAGGTTGTAGAGGAGGAAAAGTTGCAACGACGAAGTGTCACTCATTTTGAATTAGGTCACCAAATAAGCCGAGGAAAAAATAAAAACGTATTTCCAAAATTCCGGTTTTTTTCGGATATCTCCGGAGGTAATCGGAATTTTTGAAATTTTAAACCGGCATATTATTGAGCTCCAAATTGCGCAACTTTGCCCCAATTTAACCGACCTCGTATCTCTTATGGTTACCGAGATCCCCATGGTGGAGCTCCAAAAACGGGCACCCTGTATATCATAGGCTTGTAGGTGTATAATAGGTAAATATGCAAGCAACAGTGACAACACAACTGAACACAGTTTACGCCGTTTATGGACACATCTGCTAACTGCTACTACCCTGAACCATACTAATTATTATCTATCAACATGTTGCTCCATGTCTGGCGCCGGCCAGGCCGGGTAAGGCGACTCGCAGACTCTGCGAACTGCGACGCAGTGCACACAAAAGCAATCCCAAAAATATCGAAAATTCCGGTATTGGGGAGAAATACCGGGATTGAAATACCGGATAAAAAAATTAGGGATCCCGAGATACCGACATTTTGGGATCCCGGGATTGGATGCCCTACCGAGAAGTTCTGGCATCATCACATTGTTAAAAAACTTCATAGCAATAGCGCTTTCTTTTTCCCAAAATACCTCATTGAAATGTATTCTTTCACGGAAAAAATGTTTACTACTCCATACCACAAAATCACAGTAATTAACTCCAGTAATAGCGAGTTGCATTTGTATCTGGTAGTAGTAGCCATGGTTATGATCTAATTTAAATTCTTCATCCTTTTTTTTGTACACCTGAACATTTTAGAACATTTAGGTCATCTATGCCAATGTCCTTTGCGCAATAAAGACACTTAATTTCGACAACCCCCATTTCACCACCAAAAGGGCAAATTCAGATTACTATTTAAAATAGCATCTGATTTTCCACTAAGATAACAAATATTAAATAATTAACGACACTAACTGTAGAGCAATAATATTGTAATGTTAAACATATACAGTGTGTCCCAGGATTGATGTTACAAGAGGTGAGATGGTCTAAAAAATTTTGAATTTTATTTTAAGGTTCTGGGATTCGGTCCTGCTTGGTTTGAAAAGAATTTTAAGAATATTTTCAGTTTTTGAAAAACAAGTAGGCCTTGACAGGAAAGCGAAAACTATTTTATTTTCAGGTAAAGTACCCTTTGTGTTCATGATACGGCAAAATTTTATTAAGAAAAATTGTTTAAAATGATAAATTATGGCCCGATACAAAATTTCAGAAAGATTTGCCGACTTATAAAAAACCGTTATTTTTGAGATAAGTGTATGTTAATTTCAGGTAAACTACCCTTTTTGTTCATGATACAGTAAAATTTTATTAATAAAAGTTGTTTAGAATGACAAATTATAACCCTATACAAAATTTCAGAAGGATCTGTCGACTTAGATTAAAACCCCCGATAAATTATTCTTTTATGTGCCTTTGGAAAGCAAAAGGCGAACTTCATGGATAAAGGCGGTGCGACGTGATCCTTCACAGTTGTCAAAACATTCTTGTCTGTATGTCTGCGAAGATCATTTTAACGTAAGTAAATTAAGTCCAGTAAATTTTTAATAAGTATGTACTACTCGGTATTATACATTAGTACTTAACCTACAAAATTGTAACAACAAAATATTGTCTTACACTTATTTTATATTGCAGTTGAAAGAAGACATGGAGAACTATGTTAAGTTTAAGCTTATGGGCGGCCAGAAGAAATTAAAACCAACTGTAATCCCACATATTTTTGCTTGCCAAGCAGATAGGAAGCGTGCTGCACCTAGAAGCCCTCGAAGAGCTGCTGCAAAACGTTCGCAATGAGCAACAATACAGGAAATTTTATCTGCTGCTACAAGTATCAACACTGAAATTTCAGAAGCTGTAGAGATGTCAGAGGATGGCAATGTACCAAGTACATCGACTTCAAGCATGGAGATTTTTACTCGGGAGCAGTCGACACAAACTATTTCACCACCACGCAAGTATTACCGAAGTGAGATAATCCAGTGCAATTTAGTGACTATCAAAAGTATAGCATGTTCCCCATTTAAGTTAAGTGTAGATCGTGCTACATCTCCAACGTCAAAAGTCGAGACCGTCTCCAGAAAATTACATTTTTCCAATTTTTCTAATAGCAATTCTGAAAATGATGTTACTTCAAAAAAGAAGACATTTGAAAAACATGACAGTTTTACTTCAACATCAGAATTTGATAGTTCATTTTCACTATCAAGCGAAACAGAATATGATGATGAACAGAACGAAGTAAACGAAGAAATAAAGGAACTTTCGTCTAGGAGAATGTTAAAGTTGCTTCCTCTAAAGTCGAGATATTACATGGGTCTTCCCGAAGATTGTTACTATATTATTAATTTACTTCAAAAATATAATCCAATAACTGTTGTTAACATATATGTGACACTTAAAAAGATTAGAACTGGCTTGCCATTTTCTGAACTCGCTGATGACTTTGGAATGTCCGAAAGCAATGCTAGTAGAATATTTGCAAAGTCAGTTACAATATTAAGCAAAAATTTAAAACGATTCATTACGGGGCCTATAAAATCAAAAATAAAGGAATCATTGCCTATTGCATTTATAGCTTATTATAGTAACGTACAATGTATAATCGACTGCTTGGAAATTGAAATTGATAAGCCAAGCAATTCAGTTCACCAAAGTCTAACGTGGTCAGAATATAAAAAAGCAAATACTTTGAAGTATTTAATATCCGCCACACCAAATGGAATAATAAATTTTATATCTACTGGTTATGGAGGAAGGGCTACAGATGCAATCATTGTAGAAGAAAGTGGCTTTCTCGAAACATTGCCACCTGGAGCTGCTGTTATGGCAGACAGAGGCTTCAAGCACATAGAACATTTGCTGGTAGAAAAGGGATGTTCATTAATACGACCGCCTAGTGTAGATAAAAATATAAGAAGCTCAAAAGCTGATGTGTTAAAAACTAAATCAATAGCGAGTCTACGAATTCATATTGAACGTGCAATTCGAAGATTACGAGAATTTAAAATATTAAAACCCCATTCGTGTCTCAACACAAACCTGCTTAAATACACTGATCATATGATTGTTATTGCTTGTGCATTTATAAATATGCAAACTGCTTTAATTAAATAAATTATTAGGTACCTTTAAAACATAGTTTTATTTATTAAGTATGTAATCTGTATTGTACATAGAATTTTACACATTATAATCAATGCAGTAGCTATATCATAACTCAAATGGATTAATGACAAGTAGAAGGATCACACTAAAAAATTTGAATGTTTTGGAATTTACATTTTTTAGAAAAAAAAATGATTTTTCAATCAAATTTTAGAACATTTTAGAAATCAAAATTATAATAAGTGGTTTTTTCAGCCACAGAATATTTTTACATCATGTCACACACCAAAAATATTTGTTTACCTATTATATGTATTAACAGAAATAGAAAACAACGCTTTTTTGTTTATTGTAAACAAAATTAAAGCTGGTACATTCAAAACTGAAACACAATTATAATAACTTGCAGTGACACTGTAAAATTTTACATTTATTACAATATATTACAATTCTAAATAGCTATTTAAGTCACAAGGAATGTAAGGACCTATTAACATTTGGGGTAGGCAAGTACAAGCCAAGACGAAGTCGCGGCTTGTTGCCTGCCGAAAATGTTAATAGGCGATACATTCCGAGTTATCTTATTATATTTTTCCCGCTGCTTATCGAAATTTTCGTAGATTTCTGAAAAAATCGTTTGGTTTGTCACCTGTCACCAGGATTAATTTTTGTGAGTCGTGTTACCTATGAGTGTCACATGTCACATAAACACTTGCAATTTAGAAACAAAACGTCTAAATCTGCATCTTGCTTTGCTAATTTTATTATCCATGAACTTAATAATAGTATTAAGTTCCGTTGTCAAGAAAAAGCAGCAAACAAATATAATCACCGACTTACACGTTTTGTTACTAAGGCTGTATCACTGACTTACAAGATCAGCAGCGGGAAAAATATTAAATATTACTTAAAAATAGTTACACGCTTATCCCTAACAATAAAAATTAAAAATGCAGTTATTTGTTCGCAGATGCTAATAAAATAGGAAAAATATTTTTTTTCCAAAAGTTCTCAGCTTCTAACATTGTTTGTTTAATGTAATTTGCATCATAGCCCACAGAAATAAAATTAACTTTTTGGTTAGCATCTGCAACAGCAAAAATGCAATACGATTTATTTAAAAAATGCATTTGTATTTGAGCTCTATACTTGGCCGTAACTTTATTTTGTGATGTTATATAGTTCGACACTGCTTTGTCTGTAGAGGGGCACTTCACTTCAACAACGAAATTGTCACTCACTGCATCTGGTGAAGCTCCGAAAATAGGGTGGTTCTTTGACAGTACAATTCCCACAGAACTTAATTTGGTCTTCATATTTTTTTCGACAATTTGTAATACCTGCTTTTCTAATCGTCTACCCCTTTCCATTGCTTTGGTATCCCTCAGTTTTGTAACTCCAATTACCTGTTGCACAAATGAGCCACATTCAGTTTTGCAATGTGCAGCATTATATAATTTCGAGGCGGTTATCCTCCCATATCGTAAACGATGCCACAAACTGTCTTCGGCTTGCATTAGGGTACAATATGCAGCTTCCTTGCACAAATCTTCATTCATGTGCTGCTTGGTGAAGGTGATGAAATCATCATATAGGGCTCCACCACTGCTAACAAATTTTAATAATAAACCGTACAAATCCAGGCAGCTATACTTGGGTTCTTTAAACAGTTTAAATATTTCGCCAGCTGCTTTGTTTTGTACTCCTAAACGCATTGCCTCCTGATAAAAGTTACCCTGATCTTCTTCAACGGGTATACCCCCAAATTCTGCCACAGTCAAAAATTTTAGCGATGTGCCCACTTTTGACAGTTGCGACTTCTTCCAATAGCACTGGACTTCTGTGGGTGCGGGTTCTTCGCTCCTCCTATGCATCCACATAAGTACTGCTACAGCATGCTTGCATCCACCTGTAAAAATTTTTTTTTAAATTTTAAAACATTAATAACAGATTATTATTAAATTACCAGCTGATGCAGCGCAGTCCAAACATTCCACTTTCTCTACTTTACTCTGCTTTTCATTTACTTGTAACACCACATTATAGTTTTTCGCTCTCACTCGGTGTTCAGGACAAATTCTGCATTTAACGGTGCACAATTCACCCTCTCGTCGGAGCTGCACATATCCTATGGCTGAGTCACCGTAACTTTCACGTCCAGCACTAACAACAAAACAACAATAATAATAGCACCAGAACTACAGAACTAATTCTATTCAACATAAATTAAAATAACTAACTTGAGTTTTAATTTCAATGCCAGATAAATATTTTAGCTTACAACTTATTTTTTACTTTTAAAACTTACCTATTCTCTTTAACACCACGAATTTCACAGGCAGAAAAGCAATCATTGTTTAATAGGATTGATAATAATGAAAATTGTGCAGTGCGAAAAGCATTGATTGCCTCTGTTTTTGCCAGATAAAATTTCCATGCAAATCTTAGGTTATGTCACACAAAAGCACACAAAATTAAAATGGAAAATATAATAACGAATACTCACTTTTCTACAACAGAAATGAGGGTTTCCTTCTTCGTAAACTAAAGGCCAGCTGTCAACACGACGATTTTAGCCCTGTTGCCAGATTTACACTGTACGAAATAAATTTGTAGAAACGGTGTCAAAATGTACCAGATTCGTAGAATTGTACCAGGTCTGGCAACGCTGCTAATATCAAGACCACGCCCACAATCGAACTACACATAGACCAGGCGCATGCATGTTTGACCTTGGGAAGTGTTCTGCTTTATTATAGAGTTATGATATATATATATATATATATATATATATATATATATATATATATATACAGGGTGTTCTACGAGCTCTATGACAAACTTTGGTAGATGATAGCTGGGTTAATTCCAAACATTTTTTCTTAAATGAACGGGGGTTCAATTCGTTTTTGTCGTGGTGTTTAAGGTTTAAACCTTTATTAACAATTAACAATAGAAATTTCTATTAAAAATAAGAAATGTTAAGACTATAAAAATTGTTCGAAATGGTAACCCTCAGCTCGAATGCAAGCCTCACATCGACGAACTAAAGATTCCGTCACTCGACGGATGAGATTTTGATAATTTCTTATCTGGTTAGCTGCATCCTGAATTATTTCAAGTAACTGCTGACGGGTAGTGATTTCAACATGGTAGACTAGCTTCTTCATGTGTCCCCATAAATAAAAATCCAAAGGATTTAGATCTGGGGAACGCGGTGGCCACGCTATTGGACCTCCTTGTCCTATCCATTTATTCGGGAAGTGATCATTTAACCGAGCAATTACTTGTCTTCCTCTATGTGGTGGTGCACCATCGTGCTGATACCACATATTTTGAACAATATTCAGCTCTACGTCATCAAAAAGGTTGTGTTCTAAGAAATTTCTATACAGATCTGCATTTAAACGATCATTTATAACATGTACAGCTAATAGATTATTGTTGAAAATGCCACCCCAAACGCTAACACTAAAACGTTGCTGAAATCGCCTTGTTCTAATTTCATGCGGATTTTGCAACGCCCAGATATGTTCATTATGATTATTATTTATGCCGTCCCTATTAAAACGCTTCATCAGACCACATGACAAGCGAAATGAATCTATCATTTTTTCATTTTGTGCATGTTGCTGAAAATTCTAATCGTTGTGGTGCATCTCCAGCATGTAACGCTTGTACATCTTGGCGATGAAACGGATGTAACATTTCTCTGTTCAATACAGGCCAAACAAAATTCGGTGATAAATGAAGGTTACTAGCTATATGCCGAACACTAATTGAAGAGTTGTCAAGGACAGCATCTATTACATTTTCTTCATCTTGTACATTCACTTCAGTAGGACGAATGGCATTTTTTGGAGCGGGGTTACCTGTTTCTCGAAGTCTACGAAATGACACACTAAACACTGTGTGGGCAGGTTGATGTCTATTTGGATACCTTCGTCGGTATTCTCGAGCTGCTTGTCTGGCGTTCCCATTGGAATACCCATATGCAAACACAATATCTGCATACTCTTCAGTTGTGAATAAATGCATTTTTTATTTAGCACTTTCACAAGTGTCAAATGAATAATCAAAATGACACAAATAATAATTATTGTTATATCAACCGTCATTTTTATTTATCGGCCTACTTTCAATTAGAATATAAATATATTTTTTAAAATGCTTTCAACTTCTAAACAAAAACGAATCGGACCCACGTTCATTTAAGAAAAAATGTTTGGAATTAACCCAGCTATCATCTGCTACAGTTTGTCATAGAACTCGTAGAACACCCTGTATAGTAATATGAAAACTCTTCATAGCTCGTATGGTTACAAAATAGTATACGCTGTTGACTGGGAAAAGGATGGAAATCCAGATCTCAGTACTGGGCACAATATTCAGAGCTACTGGTTATAGAATATTAAAACCACATTGTATCTTGCCAGACAGTTTCAGAATGCATTATTCCGTTTTCAATGACCTAGAGAAAGATTAACAATAGTAACAGTAGTAATATCTTGAGATAAAAAAAATGATTCTGAGCAAGCCTTGATATGTGTTATACGTTTGGCAGTACTGAAGTGTATTGCCAGTGTATGTCAAATTCGAGATTAAAAGGTTAGGTTTTGTTTGTTGTTTGACACAGACTGACGTAAAACTTAACCTGCAAATCTCGAATTTGACATAGACTGACAATACACTTCAGTACTGCTAAACGTATAACACATATCAAGGCCTGCTCAGAATCATTTTTTTTATGCCATGGTATAATGTGCAGTTTAAGCTCTTACCGAAAAACACTTGTGTATAACTTTAATTGATGTGCTGATGGAAAATTTATATCTTGAATATATGAAGGAAGGAGGTGGTGAAGCCGCATTTTCTTAACATTAGGAGCAAATTAAGTACTACTAGATGATATAAAAACATTTTAAAAATACACAGACACAATTAAAACGAGTTTAAAATTAGTTAAAATGTAAAAATTTGGGCCATGGTCGTGTAAGGTCGTGGCAGGTGTAAAGTGCAAGCAATTCCTGCATTCTTACAGTTCGCGCATGCGTACTGATGCAAGCGTCTAACTCATACAGGGATAACCAAAAAATGGTTAGTCGGTCCACCCTAATTACCAAAAATAAGTTAAGTTTAAAGTTATAAATTCAAAGAAAATTTATTATTAGCCATATACAGGGTGTTTCAGGAGGAAGTGCAAATATTTTTGGAGGTTGTAGTATGAATTATTTTAAGTAAAAAATTTCATATGAACATGTGGCTTATTGTTAATAGATACTGAGATACGGTCATTATAAGGTGTATTCAAGTACGAGAAATAACTTATTGTTGATTTTTAATAATAACAATCAAAATTAAACAAATTTACATTAGTGGTTCAAAAATTCCACCGCCAACCTCAATACATTTAGTAATTCTATTAGTAACGCTGTTTGTTGCTCTTCTAATAGCATCTTGGCGTTCCTTTATGAGCGCCGCACAATCCATGATTCGAGCGATCAATTCGTCTCTGGTGTTTACTTTTACTTTATAACCTCACTTTTAAGCCACCCCCACATACAGAAATCTAGTGGGGTGAGATTTGGCGACCTCGGTGGCCAATTAATGGGACCACCGCGGCCTATCCATAATTCCGAAAAAACTCTATTAAGATGTTGCGTCACCTGACGACTAAAATGAGCAGGAGCTCCGTCTTGTTGCCATATCATATCTGTTCTTGTAGCCAAGGGAACGTCCTCCAGTAGTAGTGGAAGATATATATATATCAAGCGAGTTTGGTTACGGCCGTGGCCGTCTCTCGCATCCCAGTCTCCATAGTTTTCGGTCCCGCCAATCATTATCACGTAAGTTTCTGCTGGCCATTGCTTCTTCAATGTCGTTCTTCCAAGCTCTTTTTGGACGACCTCGCTTCCGTCTATACGGTGGGACCCACATCCATACTTTCTTTGGCCATCGTTGATCGGTCATCCTTTGCACATGCCCGTACCATCTTAAACGCTTAACTTCGATAGTCTCTATTATATCAATATCAATCGCCATTCTTTCTCTGATTTCAGTATTGCGCACTCTGTCCAATCTGGTCAATCCACAGCATCGTCGCCAGTAATCCATTTCCATAGATTTCAATTTATTTTTATTTCCTTTATTAATCTCCCATAGCTCCGCTTCATAAGTGCTTATACTCTCTACGATTGTCTTGTACATCATTGTTTTTGTCTTTTTAGATATTCTGTTGTTCCATAAAACGCTGTTAAGTTGTCTTATTGTAGTTCTACCCTGTCCTATCCTATTTCTTATTTCATTATCACTTCCTCCAACATCAGTTATATTTACCCCTAAATATTTGTACGTCTTTCGGTTTTTAATGGTTTCCGTTCCTAACACTAAATCTTCACCTGTCCCACCAACGACAATATATTCAGTTTTTGATGTATTTACGGTTAGACCCCAGTTTATGTAGTCTTCGTTTAATTTCCTTAGCATGTAATCAATATCCATTTGATCTTCCGCCATAATTACCTGATCATCTGCATAATGTAAAGTAAACAATTTATCGTCTCCCACAGCTACTCCCATATTTCGGCATTTTTGTCTCCATTGTTCGAGAGCTGCATTCAGGTATATCTTGAACAATGTAGGGGCAATACAACAGCCCTGTCGAAGCCCCTTTGTCACTTTTATTTCATTTGATATTTGTTGTCCTATTTTGACACAACTCGTCATATTACTGTAAAGGTTTTGTATGGCCTGAATATAGATTTCTTTAATTCCTCTCTGTCGCATGACCTGCCATAATTTAAATAATGGGACACTGTCGTAGGCTTTCCTTAGGTCTATAAAAACCATATGGGTCTCGAGATTACATGCCAAGCGTTTGTCTATCAGCTGCTTTATGCAAAACAGATTGTCTACCACAGATCGTCCAGCACGGAATCCACTTTGTTCCTCTACATCTGCAACTTCATTCTCGAGCCTATTTTTTATTATTTTTCCATAAATTCTTTGTAGCGAATTTGTAACACTCAGTGGTCTATAATTGCTACATTTGGTTTTATCCCCTTTCTTGTAAATGTTAGTTATATATGCCGTTTTCCACTCGACTGGAATTTCTTCTCCTCTTAAGAACAAATTAAATATATAAGTGAGAAGTTCATACAATTTTTCTGGTCCGTGCTTTAGAAGTTCGACAGGGATGCCACCAGGTCCAGGAGCCCTACCATTTTTCATGCCAACTATAGCTTTTTTAGTTTCTTCTAGGGTTATCTCATTCTCTTCTGTAAAAGAATTGTCGAGTTCATGATGTAGTTCATTTGGTTGGAATTGTGGTCTCTTTTCGCTTAGCAATTCTTCATAAAATTCCGTCCACGCTTGCATAGATATCGGTTGTAGTCCGCTATATTCTTTGGTATCACTTCTTAAACTCTTAATTGCTTTCCAGGCTTCACTTGACCTAGTAGTTCCTAGATAATTATCAATCTGCTCGCATCTGTTTTGCCATATTTCATTCTTTGCTTTCGCCACAGCTCTTTTAACGTTCCTGTTACTATGCATATACTGTTGTCGGTCATCCATATCGTTGGTTGACAGCCATGGTCGATATAATTGCTTCTTTTCTTGAACCATTTTCTCTATTTCTTCATTCCACCAGGGCGTTCTTTTATTGGAATTGTTTTGCACTTCCCCGATAGCTTCCTTTGCTGCTTCGTTCACCTTTTCAACAATATATTTGTACATATTCTCCGCAGAAGAGTAGTTTATGCTATTTAATTTTATATTCAAGCGTGTTCTGTATAGAAAGCTTGTAGAGTCTTCTTTTAAACTTTGCAGGTTGTACTTTGGGAACTTGTGTGTGCGGGTCCGTTGGTTTTTACCAGCTTCCTGTGACTGGGTCATATTATGATATGGAAAATACAACTTTGCTCGGACTAAGTAGTGATCAGAACCACATTCCAGTCCTCTCTGGACTCTTACATCTTCAACTTGTATTCTTGATCGTTGTCTAGATATGACATAATCTATAATAGATTTTAACTGTCTTGTAGGTTGCGTCCAGGTATATTTATGAATTTGCTTATGCTGGTAATAGCCATTTAATATCTTAAGTGAGTGCTCTTGACAAAAATCTATGAGTCTTTCACCATTATTATTAACTCTGTCCTCACCATATCTTCCTACTACATCATCATTGACCTTATTACCTGTCCGTGCGTTGAAATCTCCCAGCATCATAATCTCTTTTCTATTACCGACATTTTCAAGTGATTCTGCCAAAGTGTCATAAAATTCATTCTTTGTATTTTCATTTTCATCATCCGAGGGAGCATACACACCGAAGATTACTAAAGCATATCCTTTTATTGCCAATTCGACCTTTATCAATCTCTCATTTATTTGTTCCCAAGTCCTAATATGTTTAGTCAACTCCTTTCTAATAAGAATTGATATTCCTGCCTTTGCTCTCTGATCTTTATTTACGCCACTATAGAAATGTATAAACTCTTTTAGATCTTCGCTGCCTTGTCCTTTCTTTTTTGTTTCCGTCAAAATTATAATATCTGATTTGGACCTTTCTAATTCATTTAGTACCTCATTCTGTTTCGTTCTTAAGCCTTGTACGTTCCATGTGCTCAAAATCAATTTCCGTTTTCGTTTGCTACGTCGTCTTCGATTTAGACCGTCCGGCTCTCTTCTACTAGGAAGATCATTTTCTAAAAACTCCAGATAAAGAGGTCCAGTAAGACGATTTGGTAACACAACAGGCCCAATCAACAAATTGTCGTTCATCCCGCACCACACGTTAACAGAGAAGCGATGTTGGAAATTGCTTTCTACTGCAGCGTATGGATTTTCGTCGGACCATCGATGTGAATTATGGCTGTTATTAATACCGTCACGGGTAAAGGAAGCTTCGTCGGTGAATAGTACTGATGGAATTAATTGACGATTACCATCGACCCACCGACAAAACTCTAATCGACCAACTTCGTCTCCTGGTTGAAGGTGTTGCACCGGCTGCAAGTGATATTGATGCAATCCGTGTTGACGTAATGTTCGCCAAACTCTTGTATGTGGAACAACGATACGAGTAGAGATTCTTCGTGTACTTGTAGTAGGGCTACGTTCTAGCGACTCAAGAATATTTTCTACTTCATTCAGATCTTGTTCATTTGCTCTTTCAGAAGAAATGTAACTACTGGGAACTCTGCCAGTTTCACGAAATTTTCTGAAAACGTTACTAAAAACTCTTGCATTCGGAAGTCTACGGTTAGGAAACCGTCGACGATATTTTCTGCGAGCAGCAAAGGCACTTCCATTACAAAACCCGTGTACAAATACCATATCAGAATATTCTGCATATGTAAAAATATGCGGCATTACTTTTACTTATTACCAATAATTAAATTCAAGGGTTAGGTAAATTCAATTGAAACTACGTTACAACTTTATAAATGTCAATTACGATTATTTGTCATTTGTTTTATACGAAAAGTTAGCTTGATTGTTATTATTATAAATCAACAATAATTTATTTCTCGTATCTCAGTATCTATTAACAATAGAACACATGTACATATGAAATTTTTTACTTAGAATAATTCATACTACAACCTCCCAAAATATTTGCACTTCCTACTGAAACACCCTGTATAGCAAAAGGTGATAGGAAACACTTGAGCTGTCAATATCTTTTTTTTTAAATTTGGAAGTCCCGAAAATGCTACACATCGCTATAAAAGTACGTTTATTAGTATTAGGTTCATTAGTAATGATTTTGGGATTTGCAAAATTCATGCTATGGCCAATATTGCTGACGTGGTTAGCTAAGGCACAGGCTTCGGCGTTTCTAAACTGCAGCGGATCATTAGTGAGGGTATGTAAATTGCAGCGGGCACCGTTCAGGTAGTGTTTGGGACGTATGTAAATTGCAGCGGGGTCATAAAATTAACATTAACATTAATCGACAACTAATCACATCATTTCCCATCACACTTTATTCAGGCTTGGAACTGGCGAAATATAAATATTAAATATATATTCGGCGTGTTTAAAAATGATGGAAATCTTATTTCCACTTTTTTTAGACAAATAACATGCAAGTATTTTTGTGTTTTCGATATTTGTTTTTTTATTTTTTTTAATCGCCAAATAAAATTACTTCTTGTGCATCACTGTATCGCCAAAGTGATGGCATACTTGCTGCAAGAAACTCAGTCTATTTATACATACGTTTTTGTACGCGGACAAACGGACTTCTAAAAACTGTTGTTTATTCAACGTTTCGCGGTTCACTTTTGTCATGCAGTCGATGCTCCTCATTTTGACGTAAGTTTCGGTCTGATACTCCAAGAGAGTTTGAACAAAGATGTTCAGATTTCGATGGAAAGTGCCGAAGTTTTTATTGAAATGAGAGTGGAACGACTCGTATGCATTAGTCGTTCGACACATCTCTGCTGAGGATGATGTCCAGATAGATGAGGGAAAGAGAGCCTCTTCGGAAACGTAGGTGTTAACTAGGTAATCCAAGTACCTTGAGACGCGTTGATCTTTGGGTTGTACGGCTCCAAGGTCAAACCCGAAGACTTCAGTTTCCTTTTTATAAAACTTGCAGCCGTCTGCTAAGAGCAGTTTTCTGCCGCGTTCGCTCTCAACAACCATTCCTTTATTCATTTTAGCGTAGGAACGTTCGGTTTCGTTGCTGAATGAATAGTGAGAATTTCTTGCAACAGTTCGTCTATTTGTTAACACATCTTCAAAATGGAATACCATAAATTTTACAGTATGGAATTCCATCATTAGGCGCTTATTAGATCATGGTAATTACACGGCGCCCGTCATTAACATGAACCCGCTGCAATTTACATACTTTTTGGAGACACTACCTGGTTATTACATGCTATTTATTTATTTATCGTATGGCTACACATGAGTACAAGTATTTATTTATATCAAATATCTTAAATATTAACATTTAAGTTTTCTATCCAAATAACAGCCGATGGGGTGGCTCTCAAGAAGTCTTCGGTTGTACAACGGCTGGGTCTATTTACGCAGTCGTAGGCAAGATGGTGAATTGTTTGCCTTTCTTCGCCACAGTCGCATGCGCTACTTTCAGATTTGCCCCATCTAAATAGGGAGGCGGTGCATGCTCCGCAGTTTGTGCTAATGAGGATTAAGCCGCTGCAGTTTACATACGTCCACAGGCTTTGGGCTTGACTTTGGAGTCACCAAAGATTTCAAATAATTAAAAATAATAACTACAAGCGACTAGCATTTATTTAATAATCAAAAAATAAGTCGTCTTGTAAAGTCAACAGTAACCATTGAAAGTAATTTAATCACAAACAAAGTGTCATAATACAGTGGTGTAAATGTATTGAAGGTTGCGACACGCACAAAGGTTAAAAACCCCTTTCAGGTTCTCAAATTAATTGTAATTACCAAATAACTCAAGGGATTATCACTTTCATATCGTTAAACCTTTCTACCCAGGCTATTGAATTCAAAAGGCGTGAATGCTCCTTTTACAAAGGGCCTATTAAACACCAAAATTACAGCTTTAATATTGATCAAGATTAAATATAATAATAACCAGATACATATCAAACAAATTTAAAAATATTCAGTAAATTGATAAAAGATTTAAAAATGTGAAAATTGTTAATGGAGATAAATATAAATTCAAAATGAGATAAGCTTGATTTTTATACAGTATAAATAAAAATCATATTGTCGTAATATTTGATTTAATGAATATACGTTTCGCTAATAGTATTAGCTTCTTCAGTATTCTATTTACATTATAATGAAATGAAATTTGCCGTGCTGAAATAAGAAAAGTCAAATTTAGATAAGCGAACACAATATTAACATCCACTTGCTTACTTACTTGTATTATGGAAGTCAGAAAAGCATTATATTACGACAAATTATAGTTATAATACATTAAAAAGACGATACAGGGAAAATAATCATCCCCACAACTTAAAATTTACGAAACGAACAAATTAACATTTTGCATGCAAGCAGCGTACATATGAGAATGCAAGGTTGTTCCTTATTTGTTATCTGTAATGCGCAGAGTGTAAAATTTGGAAAGGTTATTTGACATGTACAGGGTCGTATTTATTTAAAAATTATGAAATTTTACAAAGACAAGCCAAGTTAGACATTTATTATTTTATTTTAAGGAAAAGAAGCAGAACAAATTATGAGAAAAATAATTCACTTGTAAATTTTTTTACACTAATTAAATAGGTTGTGGTAAATAGAACTGCGTGCGTGCGTGCTAACAGGTGTCAACCGGTCCGTACGAAAATTAAAGTTTAAACTGAGTTAAACCAAAATTTAAACTAATAAAATAGGTGAAACTGAACCTTCAGATTGGTAAGAAATTTCAGAGACCTGAGAACTGCAGCTCACAAACAGAATAAGGGTCAAAAATCAACCCTACATAAATTACAGCAGATAACATAAGGTCAATTCTCCCAAAATCAGCTGAAGCCCGGCGACCTTGACTCCAAAACACCGCGAAACTGTTACCAAAAAGTACCAACATAACTAAAAATCGACCCGCGAAATTTGAACTGGGAAATAAATAACCTCAAAAGAATGGGGGACGAAGATAACGCCGAAATGAACATACATGCGATATTACAGCAAATAAATCTGCAACTAATACAATTAACAACGAAAATTGAAGGAATAGACTCAAAATTAGAGGGTAGCATAAAAACAATGGAAGAGGAAAATATGAAACTTAAAAACATTGTGGAAATCAACGAAAAGAAGATCGAATCGCTCGAACGCGAAACGCGTAGGAAAAACCTAATAATTTACGAATTACCGCAACTACCAAATGAAACAACTGAAAACCTGATCGAATTATTCCTAGAAACAATTACAAGATTGAAAATAGGCATAACAAGAAGCGAAATCGATTTCATTTTCAGAATTGGAAACCAAGAAAACAGTAATAACAGGCCCGTAAAAGTAGGGCTCACTACTTGGATCAGAAAAATTGAAATACTTAAGAATACAAGGAAACTAAGTGGAACTAAGATAGGAATTGCAGAAGATCACGACAAAAAAAGTTTGGAAATACGAAGAAAATTAAAACCATTCCTAAACGAAGCCAAGAGTAAAGGAATGAAAGTTAATATCAGAAATAATAGGCTTATAATCAACAGCAAGCCCTTCACACTAGAACAGTTACAACAACAAGAATCTACAACTGGAAAGGGCGAAAAAAGGATACTACAAGAATCCCCCCCAAATGCAAACATAACCTCAAACACAGTAGTCAAACAGGACAACAAAAAAATGAAAGAACAAAACTCAACTCCGCAATCAAAACCAAGAGAAAAGATCCAGTCAATACTTACGCATTTTCCAAAAGGCACTAACCCTCCCTCAAAAAACGGGAACAAATAAAACAAAATAGTTCAGGACTGACCGACGACGACCACGCTACGACCACGGACAACGAATTTACACAAACAACGAAACAAAACCAAACACAAAATCTACTTCCCAGAATTTTGGTCACAAGGGAAGTAAAAGACCAAAACCCTCCAGGATCTAACACAGGCACTAATAAACATACTCAAAAAAACAATCTAAGAATATGCACTATGAACGTTCGCACTCTACGAACTGAAGAGAGAGTGCAAGAATTAGAAGCAGCACTACTAAAAATAAACTGGGATATACTCGGAGTAGCTGAAGCAAGAAAAAGCGGAGAAGAAATTACAGAAAGGAAAAACGGGTCAATATTGCTCTGGAAAGGACAAGAGACAGGTTTTGCAGGTGTTGGTTTCTATGTCAATAAAGCTCTGGCAAAGAATATCCAAGAATTTCGTGGCATTACAGAAAGAATTGCAGTACTGAAACTAGCAATTGAAAATAATAAACATTTAACCATAATTCAAATTTACGCTCCAACGGAGAACTGCCCAGAAGAACAAATAGATCACTTTTACGAAACACTTGAACAGACGATCAATGAATGTACATCCGAAAAAGAACAGGACCAACTAATCGTAATGGGTGATTTTAATAGCAAAATAGGCTGGAAGAAAGCTGGAGAAGAACCTGCACTGGGCCCTTACGGCTATGGAGACAGAAACGGCAGAGGCGACAAACTAATTGAATTTGCGCTAAGTAACAATCTAACAATATGCAACACCCTTTTCAAGAAAGGAGCAGGAAGAAGATGGACATGGTTGTCACCAAATGCGAAGTTTAAAAATGAAATAGACTTTGTACTAACCAATAAAAAGCATAGGGCTACAAATAACGAAGTAATAAGTAGATTTGATTTTGACAGCGACCATCGGTTAGTAAGAACAACCTTCAGAATAAATAAATCCTTCGAAAGATACAAGACCTTTGAAAGTAACAAAACATATTCGAAAAGTAACCACTGGGACGAAAAAGCCTACAGAACCAACCTCCAACGTTTACAAACACAAAATAGCAGGAGCCACAACAGAGCAGCAATACAAGAAATGTACAACGATTTGGAAAAGCAGCTGCAAGAAGCCAGTACACTAACAAACAATGAAAGCAAGCAAAAAGGCAAGGACAAAGCAGAATCGCTCTCCGAAAATACCAAAAATTTAATTAAGCATCGAAACGCTTTAAAAACAAGAAGACTAGAAAACACCACAGCACACATAGAATACACAGAAATAAACAAAATTACAAAAAGAGCTATAAGACGCGAAAAACGACAACAAGAACAAGGAAAAATCGAAGCAATATTAAACCATAATGGCTCAACTAAAATTGTCTACAAGCAACTTTCATCCGGGAAAAAATGGATCAGCAAACTGCAAGGCCCAAACAATAATAATGAGACTACTTGCAACCGCGACGAAATAATGAAAATAGCCACCAACTATTATAAAGAACTGTACACTACAAGGATAAACAAAAGCCAAGAACGAAAATCAAAGAAACAAGAACCTACACCTAATAGTGTACCGAAAATACAAAAGTGCGAAATCCGAACAGCCATTCGTAAACTTAAAAAAGATAAAACCGCAGGAGAAGATAATATTACAAATGAAATGCTAAAATCAGGATTAGAAGACATAATTCATCAACTTTACCTTTTATTCAACAAAATATTAGATGAGGGAAAAGTTCCACAGCAATGGACGAGATCATCCATAATTTTACTCCACAAAAAGGGAGAAAAAGCCAAAATATCAAATTATCGACCAATAAGTTTGATCTCGAATATATATAAAGCTTTCGCTATTATCATTCAAAAACGCATATATACACAATTAGAAAAAACTCACCAGCCAGAACAAGCAGGATTCAAGAAGGGCAATTCCACCATCGACCACTTGCAAGCAATCACTCAGCTAATAGAAAAACACAACGAATTCAACGTCCCGCTGTACATAGGATTAATAGATTTTGAAAAAGCGTTCGACTCCATTGAACATCGATTTATTATAGAAGCTCTACAACAACACAAAATAAATGGCAAATACATTAACATCATCCAACAATTGCTAGAAAATAATTCAGCATGTATAAAACTAGAACGAAAGGGCCACCAATTCAAACTGGAAAGAGGAGTCCGACAAGGGGACCCTTTATCACCAGATCTGTTCAATGCTACATTGGATTACTTATTCAACCAACTCAATTGGAAACATGTGGGTGTAAACATATCAGGGTCATTTCTTACAAATTTACGCTTTGCCGACGACGTAGCATTGTTTGCGAAAAGCTCATCCGAACTGGAAAAAATGTTGCAAGCGCTAAACAAGGAATGCACAAAAATTGGTTTAAAAATCAACATGACTAAGACCAATATACTCACCAACAGTAGCAGGAACCGCATTTTGCTGGATGGTCAAGAAATTTTTTATAAGGAAGAAGCTATTTATCTTGGAAAAATCATATCCTTTAAAAATAAAGACAGCAAGGAAATCCAAAGACGCATAACTCAAGGGTGGCAAAAATTCTGGTCTCTGAAAACAATCTTGAAGAGTAACATGTCTACAAAACTTAAAAGTAAAGTGTTTAACCAGTGTGTAATCCCGACCTTAACTTACGGTGCACAGACGTGGGCAACAAACAATAGTGAACTCAATAAACTTCAGGTCACTCAAAACAAAATGTTAAGAAACATACTAAAAATAAAACTTAGTGATCACGTAAAAATTGTGGACATAAGGAAGCGATTCCAAACCGAAGATATACAACACTACTGCAAGAGGCTCAAGCTGCGCTGGGCAGGTGATGTTGCAAGAGCAAAAACGAGATGGACAGAAAAGATAACTCGATGGAAGCCAAACTTATATAAAAGAAGAAAAGGTCGACCTAAAACACGTTGGGAAAACGACATTGTATCCATAGCTGGGGAAAGCTGGATGAAAGTAGCCCAGGACAGAAACACATGGAAAACCCTGGAGGAGGCCCTTGCCCAATAGTTGGGATTCATATGGGCTAATGGGATGGGAATGGGAAATAGAACTTAGGTTTTCAATATCAGTTTTAGAATTTATAGCGGTAGGGCTTCGTTGTATTTCAATCATTTCCAAAACTCACCGTTTCTTTAAGTAACTCTCTTGATGTAAAATTTTTGGTGTATTGAAATTAAATTTGTGGTGATTTTCAGTGGCGTGATCAGTTAAAGCAGTTTTTTTGTTTGAGGGGGATACATTATTGATTTTTATTGAATATTTATGTTGGTTAATTCTGTTTTTTAGTAATTGTTTCGTCTGTCCAATGTAAGTGGATGGACAATTGCTGCAGTTAATTTGATAAACAAGATTGGATTGAATATTAGTTTCAGTTTTGTCTTTTAAATTGGTAAAAAACATATTGCCAAAAGTGTTATAATTTTTGAAAGCAGTATTTATATTATACTTTCTCATTTCTGTTTTAATTTTTTCAGATAGTTCAGGAATATAATTTATAGATATGTATTTATTTTGCGGTGATGTATCAGTGATATTGAAATCATTGCCAAAACAATTAGGTTGCAGATTTATTGAATGGTTAATTTTTTTTTGTTATTAATACTATTAAAACGGCTTTTAATTTGATAAATTGATATAATTATCTCCATTAACAATTATCAAACAAAAGCATGTATTAAATTGAACTATATAATTAAGTAAAGACAGTGATTGTAAATGCGAATCTTGACTGTGATTGGTTTCGGAATTCAAATTCCAAATATTAAATATAATTAGCGATGATGGAAAGACCGCAAACAACGAGACCGCGGGGAAGACCACCAAAGAGATGGAAAGACTGCTGGACATCCGCATCGCAAGATAATTGATGAGGAGAGGCTAAGTTAGGAAACGACAGGCCAAGCCCTATAACAAGAAGAAGAAGAAGAAATATAATTAACGGAAAATAATTGTAAACAGCCGAGCCAAATCAATTCGAAGGCCGGGACAACCATCTGCTTTGAATATACTGATTACCGCCAAGGGCGGCACTAACCTTGAGTTCCTGGCACTAATCACTGACGGCAAAACTGGTCAGGGGTTGCTATACCAAACAGCCAGGAGTTCCTTTAATGGGCCCGTGATCGAAGCTGAATCATTTCCCTAAGGCTGGACATTATCCGGCGGAGTCGAAAATTATAGCAGCACGGCGGCCTAGCGTCCCAGATCGAATTTTCCGGTTTTACAATATTAATTAAGAGCTAAAGAAAATGTAATTACTATGGGAAAAACAAACAGAAAAGCGCCATCGTACCTGATTCGGATTATCAGCCCTTAGAAACGAAATTAATTGTCGTGGCGAAATAAGCACACACAACGCCTTCTTAGAAGCGAGTTGCATCGTCGAAATGCAGGAAAATAATGCTCGCAGATCGGCCAACAAGCGAAAAACAGCTGAAAGCTGGAGCGTCGCGATAGCCAGCGATTTGGGTTTTCCAGAATCGGCACGAAATGAGCGAACTAATAATTTGAAATAATTCGTTATACAATGGATTATAACTCAAGTAAAAATATACAGGTTGGCCTAAAATAGATGGGTAGATGGCGAAACAAATAAGCGGAGCCAAAGCATTCCCATTTTAAAGAACAATCCTTGATGATGGTGTTCACAATAATTTCGGCCAATATGGGGGAAAGAGTGCATCCCATAGGAGAGCCAAATATTTGTTTATAAAAATAATTGTTGAAAGTGAAGTAAGTGGAGTCAAAAATAAATTTTAGTAATGCTAGAAATTCTGTTTTGGGGATATGAGTATTAGGTTCTATAAAATTCCAATTTTTATCTATTATTTGTGTCACTAACTGAAGTGGTATATTAGTAAAAAGTGATATTACATCTAAATAATTGGGTGGTAATTCAAAGTTATTGATTAAAGTGCTGAAGGCGAAAGTTCCTATCGGGAGATTGAGGTGATGAGACAATAGGTCTGCAAGGTGTATCAGGTTTATATATTTTGGGTAACTCGTAAAGTTTAGGAGACACCGCATTATGACAAATTATGCGTTTATAGGTAATGTCATCTATGTAATGTTTGTTTAGCAGGTCCTTTATGAGTTTATTAAGTTTAGTCTCAATGGAAGTCGTAGGATCTTTAGGTATTTGTTTATAGACTTTATCGTCTTGCAATAACGTTTGCATTTTGTTCCAATAATCCGTACGATCTAGAGCTACTGTAACATTGCCCTTGTCTGAAGGAACAATTAACAAATTAGGGTTAGACTTTAAGAAATTACTACATTCACTTTCTATTGACCAAAGTGGGTGTTGTTTCTTGTGATTTTTTAAGAAGTCAGTTATATGAAAAGCTATGAGTGATCTGAAATTGTGGCTATCTTTGCTATCTGCCCTGATTTTATTAAAAATAAATTGAAAACGTTTATTTTGTTTGGTATTAAAACTGTTGAAAATTTGAGGTGGTAATAATAATTTAGATTGTGATTGTGAGTGGTACAGGTTATGTTGTAATTTTCTAATCAGGTCGCTAGCATCACTAATCTCAATTTTAAGTAAACTATAGAGTAACCTTTTTTCTGTGTGTGCTGCTATTCTAAGTGTTCTGTTGCTCCGGTTGCTAGCAAACAAGCTTTCGGACGCCTTCACGTAACTTCGGAGGTGGACAGGTGTGAGGTCGTGCTGGAGGCACTTCTTCAGGAAAATTCTCCTATTGTAGGCTGCCGCCAGCTTGCGGTTACAGTTTTGCCTTGTTTTAAGGTGGTCCACAACTGCATCGCCGAAATCCTTGCTTATCATGTCGTAGAAATGCATCGTTAATACTGGAATATAAAAACTCTTCACAGCTCGTGTGGTTACAAAATAGTATACGCTGTTGACTGGGAAAAGGATGGAAATCTAGATCTCAGTACTGGGCACAATATTTTTTACAGTTTAAGTCTGAATTCAGACTTAAACTATATTCACTTTGAGCTAAAACTCTAAAAGCACAACTTTAATTTTAGGAAAGTTATTAATATTTAAATTCAAAGCTCGTTTGAATTGTATTTTAAATTTTGCGCGAATAGGGTGTAGTTTTCTCTTACGCCGCAGTATACATTGTACGGCCTCCGCTGCTTATGTTACTCCAGTTTAAAGGTACCGTGCTCAAGCGGTTTGATGGCTATGCATGCATTTCTCATTGTACAGTAAGTTTCATATTCACGGCCTGTCTTGACTTGAGATACAGGGGGAAACCTTTTTTCACCCGCTTTCCACCGCCCACTATCTCTCCTGACTTTGCTCTTTATTTTGCCTGGTAAGGATTGATTTAAAATTATACACGATTTAATGAAATTAAATATAATTTAATTTTACTTTACTTTTTGGTACTTTTTTTGAAAATAAAAGCTGACCTACGATCTAAGTCTAAAAATTAGCAAAATTTTCAGCTATCATACAATTGAATTGGTCCAGTATCTTCGGAGGAGATACCGAACAAAAATACATACATACAACGAAAGAGACCACCGATTTTATGGTATTGATTTGAATGCCGTTTTCATAAGCAAATTCATATGCAAGATTTATTGTATCTCTTTATCTAACCTTGGTGAAGTCAAGAAACTTGTAAATAGTAATTGGGCCGTGTGAATAAAAACGAGTAGGACGAGTAAATACTAGTACAGTTTCAAAAAACAAGTAAACGCAAAAATAGAAGTGAATAAAACAAGTATTTACTATTACTTGCAAGTAACTACTTGTGAGATAAGTATACCCCAAATAAACGCCTAAATTGGTGTGAATAAGCTTACGCTTATTACTTACGTAAATACTTCCGTGGCAAGGAAATACTCGTACATTCGCAAGTTCACCTGACCCCAGGCTTGCCAGTCGTACTTGCATATCCAAGATGGCTGCATATCTGAACCTGCATGGTGTCAAACATTACAGAGACCGGCGAAATATAAGTCCCGATCTATCTAAGAGACTATTACGGTTCGAGAGCGAAAGTGTAGATTTTATTACAACCTACTTTCTCGATGAAAACACCGATGCTCGGGGTGGAGGATTAGCGGCACGGAAAAAAATGAAAATTTTTCACAGATACGTCAGTGATCCAGGATATCAAAGTGGTGTTGCCAACGATATCGGGGTGGAAAGCAGTACTGTCAGCAAAACATTTTCCCGTGTATTAGACCAGATAGTAGCGAAGTCAGAAGATTGGATTAAATTTCCATGTACTATAGAAGATAAGGCCAAGACTGATTCGGCTTCAAAATTCCGCATTCCAACTGCCATTGGTGCAGTAGATTGCACTCACGTGCATATAATGAAACCTTCGGAATTCGGTGACGAATATGTAAAAAAAAAGCAAACCAACAATTAACGGTCAGATGACTTGTGACGCTAATGAAAAAATTACAAGTGTTGACGCTGAATGGCCAGGGAGTGTACATGACAGTAGGATTTGGCGACTGAGTGGTATTCAGGACGTGGTGCGCAGATATGATGGTGACGTTTGCCTCCTCGATGATAGCGAATATGGAATTAGTCCTTGGCTACTTACTCCTTTTGACGAACCAAGAAATGCTCGTGAGCGGAATTTCAATTTAACCCATGCTCGGGAAAGAGTAATAATTGAACGAGTCTTTGGCCAGTTGAAACGTCGTTTTCCCATATTGTTGAGCCAAGTGAGAATAGCGGTGAAAAATGTTCCCAAATTAGTAATAAGCTGTGCAGTGCTTCACAATATTGCAAAACATTTTAATGATGCTTGGGAGGTAGAAGACGGAATCAAAAATGCTATTGATGAGGCTGAGGAAAATGTACCTGTAAATAATTTTGATCGGAATGAAATGAGAATTAGACGCCGTGGACAGCAAAAACGAACACAAATTAGTAATATAAAATTGAGCATCTATGTAAATACGTATTTTTAGTTATATTTATTTTTTTTACAAAAAAATTGGAAAATGATTAAGAAAGGAAGTAGGATACAGTTTAATTCAACAACAAAAACGCCTTTAAAACATCGCCTTCTTCTACAACTACAACATTGCCTTTTGGTTTATCAGGCTCCATTTCTTTGTGTTGTTGTGCTCTTTGGTTCAATTCTTGTATCATCATTTGTTCACGTTGAGCCTGAAGTCTTGTCAGTTTTATTTGCTCCAGTAATAATAAACGCTGCAGCTCACCAGTTGTTATCTTTGACGTCTCCTTGGTTTCAGCTGAGAGTTTTAATTTCTTTTTTTTAAACTTCGGAGTAAAACTCTGGTGTAATGCTAACATGTCGTCTGGCTCATCTTCGGCCTCATTATAGACCTCATTAAGATCAGGCGACGGCGACGTGACACTTGCTCCCAGTCCAACGCATGAAGCCCCAGGTATTTTAGAATAAACTGGGTTCTCATTTGACTCGACAATTTTTAGAAAATCTGACTCCCATGACAACAATTTTATTGGTTTGTTTCCAGTTGCGTTGACATCGCTCTTTTTCTTTGCTGCGGTTTTTATGCTATGCAAAAGTTTTTTCATCTGTGCAACACTAGTTTGTTTCCCACGTTTTTCGAAAACTGTTCGGCTAAACATGCCCATGCCTTCTCTTTATCCGATGCAATTTTCGGCAACGTTGATTTATTTAGTACAACAGTATAGTCTTTCAATAACGCTACAAAAATAGCCCTACTGTCACAACAAGAAATCGCATCGCTTTCATCCATAACTGCAGGATGACAAACACAAACAGGCACAACTACTGACTACTGAGTAATGATGTGGGTCGAGTTGGCAAGCGGCAAAAACAGAACAAGTCACAACAGGAAAGATATGTGTAGTCGTGCGCCGCTACAAGTATTTACTTGCGTTCCTAGTGAACTCGGTTGTCTCGCGAGTAAATACTTGCAAGTATACCCCCGATTTAGAAAGTAAACGGTCACGAGTAAACTATACACTTTATTCACATCGGTTTACTTGGGGTATAAATACTTGTTACACTTTACTTGTAAGTAAATACTCGTCCTACTCGTTTTATTCACCCGGCCCATTAACTAACTGGCACTCTTGGTTTTCCGAGACTGTATGAACATAATTTTTTGCTTGATAAACATAATCTGCATTATTTTCCTTTTGTTCCCGGCATGTGGAAAGATGAAAAAGAGCCATTGTAATGCTAGCTGGGGCTTTACAAAGATTTCTGGTTTATACTTAATTTTGTAAATTAACCTGTAGCACTAATTATATATGCCCTTATGAATGGTAGCTCCTGTGTAAGGCCAGGATCCGGTTTACTTATACTTTGACCAATTTAAAAAACAACTCAACAGGAAATACATTTATTCACTACTATATACATAATAAGATTTTATTTGTAAAAATAAATATCATTTGTAATAATTTTAAATACAAAATAAAATTTTAAGTGGATTCTTGATTCGGTTAGGCCACCCAAGTGACAAGGCGGTCGTAGTTACCAACCGTTTGGCAATCGCTGGAACTCCCTAAGATGGATTGTGGGGGTTGGCAGTACTGTGAACACAAACAAATGTCAATTCCCCCAATTAATGGAAGTACTGTTATCTCGGATTTTGTGTAATAATCTTTATTTAATAAGTGCCGCTTTAGTTTCCGAATAACACCTAGATGACCTTACTCTGATTACGCATGTGTGCGACCGCAGCAGGTCATTTGCTGATAACCACAAGGGGGCGAAGGCTATCGGTTCTGATACCAGATACTTCGCACGCGTGCCTAGGTCACTGGGCTTTAAGGTATGTGAGTTATAACCTGGAGGAAATGACTATGGAGTATTAAATTTTCTACGGTGCCGACACCACTTCCAAATTTACGCGGGGCTACTGATAAGTTACTGGACTTCGAATGAATTACAATCATTCAAGGCAACTTTCAGCCGGATTTACTTTTAAATAATAAAATTAACGGAGTTTCGGGAATGAGGAGATCGCACTGTCCGATCTCAGACAGGTATGATTTCCTCCTATTAAGCTAGAAAAGTTTACGGGACATAGAACTGCTTCAAGTGATGTTAACGTAATACAAATCGTGCAACCCGATCTCAGGCTTGTTCGACTTGTGCGAATTACATATAAAACTTTAGCCAATTTCAGTATAGTGCAACCTGAGCTCAGGTGTACCCTAGTTCGAAATTAACAAAGTGCTATCCTTTCGCGAAGATGTGTTAATTTTTAATGAGAAGCCCTGCAAGACTTTTAATCGTTTAAAACGGAGTTGTTTTGCCTCGGATTATTTCGAATTACGCACCCCGATCTCAGGCTTTCATTCGGAACGAATCAGCTGTAAAACCTCAGAAAATTTCAGCGTAGCGCGGCCCGATCGCAGGCTCACGTTGTTTGAAATCACCAAAGTATCACGGCTTCAGGCAGGTGAACTGGCTATCTTTAACTTAAACTTTGATTTAATTACAACAATCATGAACTGAGTAAAGCGGGTCGGGTACGTGAACAGGATTTTAATTTTCTAGCAAGTTCTAGGAAATTACTGGTATCGTACTGGAATGTTTTTTGGTATCGGACCGGCGAATAGCGGGGCCTCCGCCGGCCAGAGCCGGCGGGAAGCGGGTCACGCGGTCGAGGTAGTTTCTTGGGAATCAATCTCCTGGAGTTTGCGGCACGATTCGGTTTTAATTGTTACGGTCGGCTACTCGGGAGTCGTCGCGCGTAGGGGAAGGGGTGCGAGAAAAACATTTTTACGGTCCTCTGGCGCACCGGCGATTTCGACGCGCTCGAGCGGGCTGGAGATTCCCAATTGTTGCAAACATCTTAGCTGTATTTCGTACTTTAACATTATTTTCTACAACTTCCTTCACAGCTCTTTCTAATGTACCAGCATATATTTTAGGCCTAGGTTTACCTTCTTTACTTCTAGGCATTTTTTCTGAAAATAATGGCAATATCAGAATAATGCGCGTAATTGAAGACATATAATAGCATTTGTTATATAATGGTGTACTTTGTGACATGTCTCAAGCTACAACAAAACTCGTGTCCCAAGGTTCAACAACAGATAAATTGATTTTATAGCTGCTGTCTGAGAGTTCGGTGCGAGCGTTCAAGCTGAGCATACGACTGCTGTGCGAACAGTGACCTCAGTGATAATACGATCCCGAGCAGCGAATCGGCTAACGGCTAATCGCAATTTCACAATAACCCAACCAGGTATTTCTTATTTTTTCGAAATAATCAAGCTTATATTCTCTGCCCCCTTGTGGGGGTAGAACAATGTCAACCAGTAAGCGGAACGCTGACCACATATCACCTCCTAGCAGTGATTTGCAAAAAAAGTATTTATGGAAGCCAACATCTTTACTAGAGCAAAATAAATACTATCTACCCACACATCTCGATCCGTCCGTAGACAAATCAATATCAAATGATAACGGAACAGCCCCCGTAACAAGCCAAGACAAAAATAAATTTAAAATACCGCCAATACTCCTACATGGCCCAGTTAACCACAAACAAGTAATCTCCGATATCAAAGAGCTTGTTGAAGAGAATTTCACTACTAAAATCAGTGGAACATCACTAAAAATTAATCTCACCTGCCAGAGCGACTACCGAGCGTTAGCCAAATTCTACCTATCGAGTGAGATAGCATTCCACACTTTCCAAGATCCAAATGAAAAACCGCTATCAGTAGTCATTAGAAATGTACCACTTTCGTTATCTGACAAGGAAATAAATGAATAACTAGCTGCATTTAATCTCCCAATACTTGGTATTACAAGACTGCTTAATAAAGAAAATCATCCTATCCCTGTTTGTGCCATACGCCTCACAGCCAACGAGAAAGCAAATGAAATCTTCAAAATCGATAAGATCTGCAATTCAATAGTCAAGATTGAACCACGCAAAACAACAGTGCCATAGATGCCAGCGCTACGGTCACACTAAGAACTACTGTCGCCTACAGCAAAGGTGCGTGAAGTGCCTAGGCAGTCAGATGTATAACAACTGTGATAAAGATAAAAGTACACCTCCTACCTGCGTCAACTGTGGAGCAGACTATCCAGCTAACTTCAGAGGCTGTAAACACTTCCAAGAATTAAAATCTTCTAAACACACAACCTACGTACCCGGATCGGCCCACCAACCAAAACTACCCAAGCATCCCCAGTTATCAACCTTAGTAATTTCCCCCACCCTAACAAAAATTCCAATGGCCCATACCCCATCAATAAATCCTGGAAACCGACAGCAGACACTTCAAATACCGAACCAATAACCCAAACCATCCTAACTTTAATCCTTAACCTAAGGGCAGTTTTAGACGTAAGAGAATTATTCCGACAATTATTGCGAAAATTACTCTGACTATTCAACTCACTCCCTTCAAGTTAACTATTCACCAATCATAATTTAGTATTTATGTCATTTGCCACTAATCAGCGTAAAATTGTGCAACAATTCCGCTAGCGGAGTTTTAATGACAATTTTTTTCTCTTCCTGTGACATTTATTTAACTTCCTGTAAAATTAATCAAATATGATATTAGAAATGTCAAATTTGACAAACAATTTATTTTACGTCAACAGATTTTTATTTTCAAAGAGGACGTGATAAAATTGATTAATTACTAAGAAATGTCAATTTTGTTCGTTGAATAGTCCTTCAAATGCCGCTTGCAGCCGACGAATTGCATGAATTTTTGTCAAAGTGTTTATTCGTGTTTATTGCTTCAAAGTTGGTCTCGTGCTGTCGCACTCGACCAATTTATATCGAAGCAATAAACACTCATACACTTTGACAAAAATTTTCGGCAATTCGTCGACCGCTCGCGGTATTGTATATGAAAATTTTTGTCAATAAATAATTTACATTTTCTAAACTGCTTGTTTTACACATAACATAAAATTTGGCAGTAATTATTCTGCTGCGCATGCTCATTTACTATTATAAGACATGATGGGAAGTTGGTAAAAAAGAAGCCTGTTAATAATTCCTCAAATTTAACCTCACTTTTATCTGAAAGTAAACAGAAGACATTTTTGCTAGAATGAAAGTTATAGCAAATGAAACTATGTCGAACACAAAAAAATTACTTGTAGGAGCTGTTGCTGCACTTAGTGTTTTATCGATATGTATTGCAAAAAGAATTCGTGCTAGAAAAAACCGAACGCTGTGGAGTAAAACTTGGTTGCAGAGACAGTGAAGGTAAAGGAATCCTAAACTTGTTGAATAATGAGTTGCGAATCGAAGATAAAAACTCATACAAAAACTTTTTACGAATGGATGACCAAAAGTTCACGTTTTTGTTACAATTAATTGAAAAAGACATTGCAAAAGAAAACACCTTTATGCGCTAATTATAATTTACGAAACTTGTTAAATCAAAAAAATTAATTTATTGAAGTTACGGAGTTACATAAATGCAGTTTACAATGTTATTACTAAATGCTAACTGGCATAAGAACTGCCTAAGTACAGTGTGCACATGCTTATATAACATTTCTTATCACTAAATATTCTAAGAAGCTTGAAGCTGGGGCTGGGAACTACTTCGTAAGCATTTACCCAACATATCACTTAACATAATCCCTCCCTTCATTAGAACAGAAATTATGGTAAAATTACATTTTTATCATAATTTCTAGGGAATAATTTCGACTGGTTTTGGGCTTGATTGATTTACGTTATCCCTGTTACAAAATGCAGGCAGTTTATTATATTTATATAAAGTGAACAAAATTGCGACTATAACTAAGATTAACATGAAAAATACACTATTACTAATATATAAATGTCCGTCAAAATTTGGTTCATACACTTTTTTATGCAAGTCTTTTAGCTTACCTTTTAAAGTGAATATGTCGTCTAGATCGATGTTCTCCAGATGTATCGATGGGAGTTTATTATTTATTTGTTGTTCTTCGGTAGGCGTTGAGTTGATCATCGGCAACTGAATTATCTCGTTTACGGAATTAGAGTAATAATTTGTCCTCAGTACCCTATTTTCAAGTTTTAGTTCACATCTTGGTGGTATCTGTACAATGTAATTTCCATTTAGCGGCATCTTCTGCTTACTATTTTCACAAGTGATTGTGGATATTAATTCTTTATCGGCAATCAGTAACCATGAATCTTGGGCGATTTTCTGTGTTTTAAAATGCTCTAATGTAAATATTTCGGTTTTACATACATTATTTTTTATAAATGAAATGAGTTGAGCTTCGCAAAGTGGTTCTTCTGAATTGATTTTTTCTTGGATTTTACATAGGTGTTCGCCGTTGCGTAGTTTTTTGCAGGACTCGTCCGTGGAAATATAATTATTTTCATTGTAAAGCAAATACATTTTCTGTGGTATAATTATTTGGAAATGTTGATCGGTTTTCACAGGTAATGGGTAAAGATGATAGTAATCGTAGATATCCGGATTTATTAGAGGTATTTCCAAAATAAATACGATTCTGGATTTTATTTGATATGCTTTGACTGCAATAATGTCTTCGTATAAAGGCAATTGTTGTCCTTGTATTTTATTCTGGATAAATATTAAATTGGCTTCTAAGTCCTCAGGATCAATTATTGATGGGTGCATGATCTCGAGTTTGGTAAAAGTGATTGCTTCTTCTAAATTATTAAGTAGGTACAATATTACGTTCATCATTCCTGATATTTGCAAAAATATAGTATGCATATTGATTATCGAATACATCTCCGCTCGGTGAATTGTGTTTTCTTCGATTTGAGCTTCTAATTGTTTTATTCTTAATAATGTGTATTGGTCAACTCTCAGTGTACTAATAGTTTTGTTTACTTTATCGAGTATTTGTTCCGTTATTGATATTTGTTCAGTTAGAATTTTGTCCTGGGATTCCTGTCCTTTTCGTAGTTCTTCAATTGCTTTTTCGATTTTTTTCTCCATCAGTCGAATCTAAGTTCCCAGTTAGGAATTTGAAAACTGTTCCTAGGCCGTCGATTAAGCCTCGTTTATTTCTTGTAAGAAATAGTTGATTTAATTTTCGTTTAATTTCAGATGAGGTTATATTTAGCAGGGTTTGGTAATTTTGAAGTTCTTTATCGTATGTATGTCCGTAAGGTAAATTTGTAAATGCATTTTTCATTCGTTGAATGTTTAACTCCAACCATTTGTATTCTTCTATTATTGAAGTATAGTCGATATTTTTTATTAGTGTCCATTTGTCTACTTGATTTCTTGCTTTTCCGAGTTTATGTGGGAATAAACCGCGATTATTTTCAATTTTCGTAATTACTGGCTTGTCGAGGGTAGAGATGACGGTGATACAGGTGGTTCTGTAACAATGGGTTTACTTAGTTCGTCTAAATGCCTAGATTTCTTTTTATTATTTTTGTCTAATAAAATAGCTATTCCTTTATCGTTGATTGAACTTATAGTATATGGTCCATCGTATTGAATTCTAGCTTTATTCCTGGCGTTGGTTTTAATAAGCACTTTGTCAGTGATGTTAAATGTAATTTTCTTAGAGTTGTTTTTATTGTTTCTTTTTGTTATTAACTTTTCCTTTTCACGTTGCATTCTTTGTTGTAAAACGCCGTAAAATGTTGTTATCTTTTTCTGATGGTCGTTAAGATAATCTTCGTAATATTTTTCGGTAAGGTGTATATCGAATGGGTCTCTGACGGCTGTATGTCCGTATACTATTTCTAAGGGTGTAAATTTAGTTTGGGAATGGATAGTATTATTGTATCCTATTAATGCATATTTAATTACTTGTTTCCGTAGCTCCTTTGGATGTTGGATTTTTATAATTCTGTAGTTTTCTATTAAAGTAGAATGCACTCTTTCAATCATACCGTTGGATTTAAAGGGGTCGTTACGTGAATTTTAATTTTATGTAGATTTAAAAGATTTTTAATTGATTCGTTTGCAAGTTCTGTTCCTCCGTCCATGGTTATTTTAGTAGGTGCTCCATATTGAGATATGAAGGTGATTAGATTTTCAGCTATTTCTATGCTATTTTTAGATGTTAAATAGTATGCTTGGCAAAATCTCGAAAATGCATCAATTATTGTTAAAAATGCGTTTTGCTCAATTTGAAACGTATCTATATGTAAATGTTCAAATGGGCGGCTTGGCGTGCTTGTAATGTTTAATGGTTCTTCATGTGGTTGCCTTTCGTATTTGGCTTTTTTACAAATTAAACAGTTATTAATATAGCGGGTAACTGTATCTTCCATATTTTCCCAATAGTATTGACGTTTAAGTGCGTTACAGGTAGCTTGAATACCTCGGTGATTTGTTTTCCCTTCGTGGTAATTATTTATAATTTCCCTTTGATCTTCTTTGTTGATCACATGTATAACTCTGTTTACGCATTTGTAAAAGTGCGGTTCTTGATTTTTGAAATGGGTAGTTATAATTTCACAAGTTATTTGATAAAATTCTTCGTTGGGAAATAGGCAATAATAAACTTTGTTAGGTATACAATATTCCTTGAGGAATTGAAATATATTGGTCCTAATATTTTCTTCTCCTATGTAGGCGGTTGTTACTTCGTTTTTCCCTTTATGTTCCCTTTTTGCTTTATGTGATTTGCCGTGAATAGTGGCAAAGATTATTTGATTGCGTTTCGTGTCTAAGGCGTCTTCACAAATAGGTATGGTAGATGTTGATTCCAATTGCGTATGCGTCGTATTTATTGATTGATTCTCTTCTGATACTTCTGGTACAGCTTGAATTTCTTGGTTTGAATTCGAAGGTGTTTCGTTAACCTGTTCAATGGAGGTCTCGTTTATTACTTCATTTAATAAGTCTTCCATGGTGGTATCGAAATTAACGATCATTGATTGTGTGTCAATAGGATTCAATTTGATGCGTGATAAGGCGTCATTATTTTCTTCCACGATTTCAACAGGTATAGGGTTCGTTATGGTGGGTGTTATTTCTTGATCACTGGTGTTGATCACTGATGTAGTTGGAAAATTATTTGAAGTCGGAATTTCTAAATATTTATTTAATTTTGTATTTTCAATTACTCCCTCATGAATGTTCCTATTTACAGGTATGTTTACTAAACATTCTGATCTTGCTGGTATTATAATTTTATGATTCAAATCTTGATTGATTGTTTCCATTGAATATAATCGGATGTGGGTCTGTGGTGTTTCCAAAAGGCTTTTTCCGAAGTTTATTTTTGCTTTTAGTTTCCTTAGCAGATCTATTCCAATGAGTCCGTCGTATTTATTGTCGAAATTAAATAGATGAAATTTATGAGTTAATGACACTTTAAATATTGATGGTAATTGAATAGTTGCAGTTTCTTGATGAGATGAAATTTGGTGTGCTGTCTGAATTTGAAACGGTTCCTCTACTATTAACTCCGGGAAATATTTATATGCTACTTCTGGTTTGATAAGAGTTTTAGATGCTCCGGTGTCGATTAAAAAGTTTGATTTGAGTTGTGGAATGTAAATACATGGTAACGTTGAATTTTGGTTGTTAACTTCTATAATTTCTCCTGGCGATTGATCATTTATTGGTTGCGCTACGTGTCGTCGTTGTTCTGGGCAGGTAAAGTAAAATCCTGTCCTTCGTAGTAATTATCTTCTTCTTGTTCCTCTTCGTAATAATATTCCTGAATGTTGTCCTCTTCCTCGGGGTTCTCTTGAAAGTGTAACTCTTCCGAAATAAAGTTTCTAGGTTGATTTGACTGCCTAATGTACGATGTAGCTCTAGGTGTAAACGAATTCTGTGCTGAAGGAATAAATCTATTTTGTGGTTGTATTGTTCTTCTGGTGTTACTCGAACTAGTGTCCATTGGTGTTGGTTTTGGTAGATGCCTAACTTCTGTGTTTCTGGGTGCAAATACATTTCGTTGTTGAGGCTGCTGCTGCTGTTGCGGTCTCGAATGAATTGGAAAATTATTTCTTTGTATAGGTTGTGGAATTTGATGTGTGTAACTGGGAAATTGGTTAAAATTTCTTGGTGCTGGTTGCCATGTCTGGCTCGGATTGCTTAGCCTTAAATTATACGGTGGAAATGGTTTTTTAGCTTGCTGTTTATATTGTTCCGATGAGTCTCGATTTTTGTTGTAATTTACATTTTCCTCTTCTATTAAATATTTAATTGCGATGTCAAGAGTAGCTGGTCCTCTGGCTCGTAAGAAACTTCCCATAGGCTCCTTGAGTCCGGTTAAAAATGCTTTTAGTGTTAAACTGTCGTAAAGCGTTCTTTTCGTTGCTCGAACTGCTGCGGCTGGTTCGTTTAATTGCACGTTGGAATACAATAAACTTTTAACTTGCTGGCATTTTTCAAAATACTCCTGCGCTGTTTCGTTTTTCTGCTTTAATAGCATGAGATCCCTTAGCAATGAATCCTCAGATCTCTGGTCCGCAAATGATTGTTGCAATAGCGTTTTTAATGCTATCCAGGTTGGTATTTCACGTCCGCTTGTAATTAACAATGCTCTGCCTGTTAGTTTTGTTCGCAGTGCAGATAATAATAATGTTTGTAGAAAAGCGTCTCCTTGTCCCTCAGGAAAGAAATGCGTTATTATAACTTCGGCGGCTCTCACGTACTCCGATAGTTTGTAAGAAGTGCCATCAAATTCTGGTACTGTCTTGAGATACTCCAAATGAAATGCTTGTGCCATATTTACTGGTACTGCGGGAAGTACTTCTTGAATATTTAAATTTTCGAAAAGCTGGAGAAGATCGTCGTCTCCTTGCATAAAATTTTAATTTGTTCGCGAATAATTTGCTTATTTGCTACCTAACGTTTAACAATTCTGTCTTAAAATTAAACGTCGTTTTATTGCTTCGCAACAAGTGAATGGTGTATTTACTCCCGTTTAGGAAACCAATGCACTTGCTTTAAAGCGGGGCTTGCAATTTTATTTTTAGAAATCCTACGCATGCAGTGCTAGCACAGTAAGAGATTAAGTTACTCTATCAGTAACGCTTACTGATCTGGCTTACAGCTAACTGCACCTGAATTTGTTTAAGAGTTGCAATGGCTAATAACGAACACAATTATTAACAACAATTCTCCTGAGAATGTGTTGATAAATCAATTGAATTCTGTTATTAGATGCTTAAAAGTAAAATGATTATTTTAACAACTTTGCTCCAAAATGAGCGGTTATATCTAGCAAAATAAAGCCACTTTTGCACTTGCTAATAAAATTTATCTTACATTAATATCGTTGTTATTGTACTCATGTTCCTTGAGTACGTGACTGGACCCAGCGATGCTAGTCCGGGGCGTTGTCACCTCGTGCGGGCTCAGCGTACTCGATTTTTGGAGGGCTGGTCCTGCGTTGTAGGGCTCTCTGGGCGATTTTGGGCCTGTTGAGTCCTGGATTGTGGAATGAAGGCTCTGGCTCTCGAATGTGGACGATTCTGGTTCCCCTCTTCGAATTACAGATGTCTTCTTGGTTCGTTGTTCGGATGGCCAATTAAGTGTTGAAACACAAAATTGAAGCGATTTTTGTCTTTAATTTTTGACCATCCTACCGACTGCGCCAATTATAATTTACGAAACTTGTTAAATCAAAAAAATTAATTTATTCAAGTTACGGAGTTACAAAATGCAGTTTACAATGTGTCTACTAGATGCTAACTGACATAAGAACTGGCATAAGAACTGTGTGCACATGCTTATATAACATTTCTTATCACTAAAGATTCTAAGAAGCTTGAAGCTGGGGCTGGGAACTGCTTCGTAAGCACTTACCCAACGTATCACCTAACATAATCCGTGTAAGCTACATAAAAGTTGCCTAAAATTGTACGAAACATGGCAATTCCATGAGTTGGAATAGGATCAAATACTATTTGCCATAAGAGTAACCGAAATAGAAAATCAATATCACTTTCGTAATTAGGCAACAAGTAGGTACAATAGCTGCTTGTGGTCTCGCTACCGAAGTAATTATTGCATTTTTTTTTCGGTTACTCTTATGGCAAATAGTATTTGATAATTTTCTAACTCATGGAATTGCCGTGTTTCCGACAATTTTAGACAACCTCTATATTATTTTTCCATTAAACGGGTCCCTTTGCGCTTGCAAAAACTGGCAGGTAAACGCAAACTTATCACGTTCACCCGAATGCATTTTTCATGCAACTTCTCCTCTCGCACCATGAAAACGGCACGTCTTCGATTGCATCACTTACTGGTGTGATGCTGGGGAATCCCCAGTTGCTGCTTGGACGCCGCCCATCTGTATGACGGCTCATTTCGTGACAAAGGTGATGCTTTTTTTATTGGAGGCATAAATTAACATCTTACAATGGACGCCTTCAATCTGCCTTAGAATATAGCGCAAATGGTGTACTTACATGTACACGTTAAATAATGCGTTCACTTCAAATGTAAATGCTGAAGGAGACCTCTACTTCAGCACACGGCTATTGAAACCGTAGTAAAATTCACACCGTCATTAGCACTTGCACCAGGAGATGGCCATATTCCAACTTGTGCAAAGTGCACAGGTTCGCCCTTTATGTTGGACGGTTCGCGACTACTTTCTACTTGCTTAAATCTGCACAAATTAAAATTCCCCGCAACCCGCTGCCTGCAGGAACGTTGCGCATATATCGCACAAACGCAAATTCAAATTCACAATGCTTTCATTGTACAGGACCGTCTTCACGAACATTTACAAATCTAAAACACATGATTAAATGTTACACATAAGAAAATACATATAAAAATAGAAGTTCGCTGGGGTTTTAACTGTAAAAATAACCATTACTGACTAAAGATGTGGCAAGGCCCGTATAGTCGGGTATTTTGGTAAACAATACATCATGTACAAGTATTTTCAGTTTCCCTTGTTTGTATATAATTTAATTATTATTAAATGGTTTACATGCTGTTTGTTGCAGCTTAAAAGTCGCATACTACCTGCACCATGGTCGAAGGGCTGCATGCGGCTAGCTAATGCGAAGTGGCAAAAAATGCTCGCTTGCCAAAGCAAAATCAGTACGGAAAAAGGATGCCTTTTCATTGTCCAAAATCAGCTATTTTATTTCCTATAAAAACGTATACTGTCTTTTACTTTAAAAGAAATAAAACGACAACAGACAAGGCAGCCGGGCCGCATATACGTAATCTGCAGACGCATAAGGTATAACCCATCACATCGTTTTTTCCGAAGTCGTACGGCCAATCAGAACAGAAGTAAACTGCAGACGTGTTGAATTATAATGCGTCTGCACTTTGCGCAAGCACCGTGACCACTATTATTTCGTATTTATTGTATCTTGAGTTGATAAATACAGACTATTATTATTAGTATTGTATTTTCTCTTGAAATGTTCGGTTTATTCCGATTAAACGAGAGATAGTTGGTCAGATGTAATTAGATTCTATTAATTAATTTTGATATAAGAATTTCCTCACGTTACTGCACGTTTGTAATATGACCGCTTTTCGGCCAAATTTCGAGTTACCAGCGATGATTATGCTTCGCCCTCATTAATAAAACTTCAAATTCGTGAAAAAAGTATGAGTTTAATAATTAGTTGTACAATATACCATTGTACAACTGTCGTTAAAAATCAGCAAGATCATTTTTACTGACTAAATGTAACTTTTATTAATTTGATTATAATATAGAAAGCAGTTGTAGACATTTTTCAAAATAATCATGTTAGTTTTGATATTTGATTAGTGTTAAGGACTTTATAAACTTGTGCCGCCTCGCTTGCAGTGGCGTATTTACTATGCGCATTTCCAGAACTCGAGCGGGCTTGCCTCGCCGTTCACTTACGTTCCATCTGTCAACGTGGCAGCATGCGAACAGGTCCGCTCTGCGAAAGTAATTATTGTTCACATGTTTAAATGTTAAACTGTTCGTGTAAATTTATAGCAAATAAATTACCTACTTTTGCTTTCAACGAGTGTATAATTCAGTGAAGAAATAAATCCATACAGTCCATTAAATTCCAAGGCGAGCTGGCAATCAGGAATTTTCCAAATAACGGAAAACTGAGAAGGCTCACCAACATTGGTCCATCGATCCGGATTAGTAAGAACCCGGAAAAGCCACATTGTTCCTTCGAGCCGCATGGTCCATCGGCCCGGAAAAGCAGCCTAAACAGGGCAAGTAAGTACAACACGCAGTTTCAATCGTGTTAAATTCGTCCATAACGAGAGGAAGGAAGACAGCAGACGGTGCTAGCAACGTGAGAGCGAGATAGCCAAACGCCAAGTCTCGCGCCAAGTTCGTGCACGTGTGCATTGCAGCTGCAGACGAGACGGCAGTTCAAACCACAGAAACGAAAAAGGAGGCACACACACCAATATCAATGTAAGCCTAATTTCCTATTTTTGCAATTCCTATGCATGAATTTGGTTTTCTATCATCTGTGTTATGCATGTGCATAATTTCAGCTGCGTATTATTGCTTAAACAAATGGTTTATGAGTCATATAAACATTTTTAATTGCGTGAAATGCCAAGCTATTACGTTTGTTAGCGATATCCCCTGCATGTTTCATACTGCAGTCGAAGCAGTCACAAGTGAATCATCTCGCGTTGTACCAGGGTCGTTTTCTGCGTCGTTAGCGACAAGTTTCTCGCGTCGTTATCAAGCGCTGTCTGCGTTGTAAACAAATTCCGTGCCAGTGGCGTACGAAAAGTTAGTTCTATCTGCTAAATTGTTTTAATCTCAACAATTATGGATTCGCTTGTAAGAGTACGAGGCTCTATCAAAGGCAAGCTTACGCGTTTCGCAAATCACGTGCAATCTTTGCAAAAAATTCATGATGAAGATCAATTCTTATCTAGCGCTCAGATTATTCAATTGCAAGAAAGATTGAATGATACAGCCACCTTGTTATCGGAATATTATGCGGTTCATGAACAAATTTCAGAAAACAGTAAGGATACAGAATCTGAAATACAGCAATCAAATCATTAGCTACCGAACGCGAGCTTCTTGATGTTGTTATCATTGTCGTTTCTAAAAAACTGGACCCCACGACATTCCGTGAATGGGAGGTCCTTAGAAACCGGTCAAGTTCTGACCTGCCTAATCTTGACGAGTTCAAGGAATTTTTACAAAACACAGCAAATCTTCTAGAAACTCTGGAAGTAAAAAATATTAAGCTTGTACCCGAAAAGTCTTCCAAGGTACATTCGAAATCATGTGTGTCAGGTACCCCTTCGTGTCCATTTTGTAAAGGATCTCATCCCTTGTACAAATGCGATAAGTTTGTCAAGCTGTCTTCTCTTGACAGAAATTCAAAGGCAAAAGAGCTCCGTGTATGCTTTAATTGCCTAACTCAGGGTCACCTTGCGAGCCTCTGTAGCTCCAAATATACGTGTAGAAAGTGCAAATCAAGGCACAACACCCTTCTGCATGAGGATAAACCTCAAAATGCTTCGTCTAGTCAACCAGGATCTGCGATGTCGGCAGAAACCCCTGTTGAACTAAATCAATCGATTTCGGCATTCTGTTCGAATGCTTTGCAGGTACTCTTACCTACGGCTACCGCTAAACTCATCGCTGATGATGGTACGCCTCATGTTGTGCGAATCCTGCTGGATTCCGGTTCCCAATCGAACTTCATACGTTCAGATTTGTGTAAAAGGTTGAAGCTTCCAACTCGCGAAGTCAACGTTACTGTTTCTGGCTTAAGTAAAGCTACTTCTCACCCTCTCAAGGAACCTGTAGAGGTAGTGGGTGATTCATTGCAAATCGCTCAGAAAAGATTCTTATCAGTAGAGAATATTTCAGATTCTGCAAGTAGTAAGGCTACCACGCGTAGCATCTTGCCTGAAATATCCCAGATTTCAGATTCTGCAAGTAGTAAGGCTACCACGCGTAGCATCTTGCCTGAAATATCCCAGATTTCAGATTTTACAAGTAGTAAGGCTACCAATCGTAGCAGCTTGTCTGAAATATCCCAGATTTCAGATTCTACAAGTAGTAAGGCTACCAATCGTAGCAGCTTGTCTGAAACTTCCCAGATAGTTGACCCGCTGGGTCTGTCAAGCCTTTGGTGGCACGGTCCCACCTGGCTAAGCGAAGTGAGGCATCTTGGCCTACTTCCATGTTCAATATTTCAGATTCTACAAGTGGTAAGGCTACCAATCGTAGCAGCTTGTCTGAAATATCCCATATTTCAAATTCTACAAGTGGTGAGGCTACCAAGCGTAGCATCTTGTCTGAAAGATCGCAGATATTTGACCCGCTGGGTCTGTTAAGCCTTTGGTGGCACGGTCCCACCTGGCTAAGCGAAGGCGAGGCATCTTGGCCTGCTTCCAAACATGTTCGTGCTGAGCTTCCAGAATTCAAAAAAGAAGTTCAGAGTCTTCCTGTAACCTCTGTTGAACCATTTCCGTTCAATCAGTATTCAAGCTTCGCTCGCTTACAACGAGTTACAGCTTATTGTTTTGTCACAAAAGCAGTGCACCTTGAATTGGTCGCTGACCTTTCTACTGAAGCCTTCTTAATGGCTTTTCGCCGGTTTGTGGCTCGTCGAGGCAAACCGCTCCATGTCTATTCTGACAATGGCACTAACTTTGTAGGCGCTAATTCCGAGTTAATCGAATTAGGCAATTTTCTCGCGGAGCAAAACCCTTCTATTTCCGAATCAGTCGTGAACGACGGAGTAGCTTGGCATTTTATACCCGCGCGCAGTCCCCACTTTGGCGGATTGTGGGAGGCCGGAATTAAGTCCTCCAAACATCACCTACGGCGCGTTATAGGTAACGCTAGTCTAAATTACGATGAATTTTGCACTTTGCTGGCACAGGTGGAAGCGACCTTAAACTCCCGACCCCTGTCTCCTTTGTCCTCTGATCCAAACAACCTTCAGCCTTTGACTCCTGCTCATTTCCTGATTGGTCGTCCGTTGGTGTCACTGCCTGATCCCAACGTTACTGAGATAGCCGAGTCTCGGCTGTCTAAATACCAGAGAATACAACAACTTCACCAGAATGTGTGGAAGAGATGGAGTAAAGAGTGCATCTCGGAACTCCAACAGCGCACCAAATGGCGCACGCATCTTTCGGACCTCCAGCCTGGTTCCATGGTCCTCATCAAGGATGACAATCTACCCCCTCTGAAGTGGAGGTTAGGCCGGGTCACCGAGCTGCACCCTGGCCTTGACGGCGTTACGCGTGTGGCGTCAGTGAACACTGTGTCAGGAATCGTGAAACGATCCTTCGCCAAATTGTGCCCGCTACCTAGTGTTGTGAACTAGTGCGTTAGCGTTCAGCGCAGTGTTCGTAAGGCCTTTTGGCTCCCCATTGTTCGGGTTTTCTTGTACTCGATTAAGATCCATGTACTATTATGCTTTGTATATATGTGTGTTCATGTTACATGTTTTACTCTAGCTGTTACATGTCAACTCTGTACTGTTTTATTTGAAAGGTTACCCTTTCCAAGGCGGGCGGTATGTTAAGGACTTTATAAACTTGTGCCGCCTCGCTTGCAGTGGCGTATTTACTATGCGCATTTCCAGAACTCGAGCGGGCTTGCCTCGCCGTTCACTTACGTTCCATCTGTCAACGTGGCAGCATGCGAACAGGTCCGCTCTGCGAAAGTAATTATTGTTCACATGTTTAAATGTTAAACTGTTCGTGTAAATTTATAGCAAATAAATTACCTACTTTTGCTTTCAACGAGTGTATAATTCAGTGAAGAAATAAATCCATACAGTCCATTAAATTCCAAGGCGAGCTGGCAATCAGGAATTTTCCAAATAACGGAAAACTGAGAAGGCTCCCCAACAATTAGAATACAGAAAGCCTTACTAGATTTTTTCAAAATATCGAGCTGTCGAACAACTGAAAGTTATTGATTTTCCTTAGTTACCTGACAAATATTGGTTTACCAAGTATTTTTAACGTGTTAAAAGTGTGTGTACTATTAAGGTGCTCTCTCATAATATTAATTTTGACATATATAAGTGTAGTTACCTGGAATAAAAATGTAATTTTTAATGACAGTTGTACAAAAAGTGATTGTTTTTACGAGAGTAATAGTTTTATGAAAAAAAATACTGCGCTATAAAATAGAGCTTTATTAGATAGTTTAGAGCTTATAAAGCAGCTCTTTATTTCACACTACAGATGAAAGTGCACGTTGCTATGGAAATTAATATATAACCAATTGTTTGTTCGCAAGAATGGTGGCTATTTTGTTTATTACGGCTACATTAAGTAAGCCAAAAACGGCCAGATTCTAAATTCATTTGTAGTTTTTTTCAATACATAATGTAAATTTATTTTTTAATATTCGTAGAAAAAATAACACTTTTTGCGATAACATTTTTTGCTCATAAAATTATCATGACGCTGCTCGTGAACAAATCTTCATCCCCGAAAAAAAGCAATACTTTTAGCTTTTGACGAAAAATACAGATATTATTTACGTATATTAATGTTTGAATGTGGTTATTATAACACCGCTGTAATGGAGTCTATCAAAACACTGTTTCTGTATTGTTGTTTTCATATGAAAAACATTGTTTCAGACAACTGACATATTGCCATATTTATGAAATGTCAAAATTAAAAGTTTTTGATGATTTTTGTTGAAAGTAAATAAAATTAGTGTATTATCGTCGTTGAATAAAATTCATTGCAGCTTTATTTGAGCACTCTTCGTTGCGCACGTCATGCCCCAAACCCACGCGTGCTACAATAGGCCCTCTTATTAAACTAGTATAATAATATGCTACTTCTACGACACTACAGAAAGTACTCACTTTTTGCACTCTCATGTAAGAATCATACTATGATTGGTTAAAACGGACAACTTTTTAACGAATGTCAAATTAAAAGATTAAATTTGTTGTAGAATGCGAAACCGTCGCAGGAAAAATAAAACAACTACAAATGAGTAAAAAAAGTTGTTTTCATATGTGTTGCTCACGTTATTTTTTGAATAGTGATCCCTTGTAACTCGAAATTTGGTCGAAAAAGACTTCAACATTTATAACTGTCAAATAGACAATTCGCAATTTCAATAAAATAGTTAAAAACGTGTTACTTTCTTTACGATTTTTTTGTTAAAAAAGTGATACTTTCTTTATGATTTTTCGTTAAAAAACACGAGATACAAATAAAATGTTTGCGAAAATTGAATTAATATTAAGCAAAATTGAAATAAAAATGATAGAACTGTCAACATGAATTTATTTGATAGATTATGAATAATAATTATAAAATTTATGTCATTTTAACATTGGAATTCAATGTAATTACATATACTAATTAATCAACTTTAGTATAATTATAGGGTTAAAACTAACTGTTTAAGTTGAAATAATAAATTGGTAAATATCCTGATCCATTTTATTCACTAAATTAATTCAAACGTCGCTGGACGCGTTTTAGAACGTAAAAGTAGTTTGCGTCCTGTTGTATATACGAAAATGAATCACTTCATCCACTAAAAATAAAATGAAAATGTCACCTTTTACAATAATTCGAAATTGAGTTTTCAACAGATCTTCACGTTTTCGAGTCCCCTGAACCCAAAAAACATGTTTTTGTTCATTGGTCTGTCTGTCTGTCTGTCTGTCTGTCTGTGAACAGAATATCTCAAAAACGAAAAGAGGTATGACGTTGAAACTTCATATATAAGTTTTGTGTATCTAGATGCGACAGAAAGTTTTTGAATAAAATCGCATAACCGGAGGTATGGTGTTTTTACTCTTGTGATTTTTCAGTGTTCTTTCGATTTAAAAAAAACGGCTCTAACGATTTTGTCAAGCATTTTTACTACATTTTTAATGTATATTGATGTGAGATAGGTGATTTTCCAGTTGAATACCTCTAAAATAAGTTTCTTTTGTTTCTTTTTCTTTTTTTATTAATTCATATTTTGAATAGAAGACCCGCTATATTATTACATTTTTAATTCAGCAGAGAATTTTAGAGAAAATTTGTCTCTTCAACTAACGCTCTATTTTGTACGGTTTCTGTAAAATTTGTAATTTTTGAAAATTTTTAACAAATGCTTAAAAATTTAAAATCAAATTTATGGTTAATTATAAAATCACTGTAAAAGGAAGTTGTGTGCGTGTATCAGACCAGATTTTTTTAACTGTTTTCGAAAAATTACATTTTGTAAGCGCTAAATTTGGTTAGATACAGTTTGTATATCAACCGGCATTTTTTCGGTCTGTTTTTACGGTCGGTTGGTCGAAAGATAAACATGCGAAGCTAACCTCAACTTCATCTTTGGTACCTAGTTAGATTTAATCAAACAGTTGTGTCGTTTACAAATTGTACTCCTAGCCTTCTGAAAGCATACTTTCTATATTTCAATAATTTATAGTAATTTTAGACATTTAATACGATATAGCAAGTCAAAGCAAAACCACTAACTAAACTGCAGACGTCTAATACCTCACCGAGTCTGCACTTTACTTAAACTTTCATTGGCGCCATATTAATCAATTACCGATTGTAGCCGAACAGTTGTCATAATACCTTATGCGTCTGCAGATTACGTATATGCAGCCGGGCCTCGGGTCGAACGATGATTTCTGGTGGACACTACCGAGCAAAATAGGACACATTTCGGGTGAAGAAATGGGAATGAAACTATGGCCGACAGAACCCGATAGTGTTTGCTGAATTTGCTACGAAAATAAAATTCCACGATATGTCAACAGATCGTGAACGGAACTTTAAGTAATTTGATGCCTGGACAGCTGCATATATCCAGCGGAAGCGTTAAGTTCTAATAAGGCTAGAAAATCATGCCAAAAACATAAATTGTCACTGCACACCTTGACTAAATGTCTACGGCCTACGTTGGCCCAAAACCAATGGCGGCGTTCATAAAGTTCGAGACGGCATGATATGTTATGGCACCTTTTGTGGAGATTTTGAATCTGCACTCAAATTGTTTGTATGTTTATAGAATTTTAACGTCGTATTTTAATGCACGGGAAAAGCCTCAAAATTGGCCATGTTGCTATTATATTTAGACGAATTTGCCTTTATTAATGACAGAGATACATCTAAGGAAAATTTATTTTTCATGGTAAGTCATAGAAATAAATTCAATAAAATAGAAGTGAAGGACAAGCATAATATAAATAATATTAATGCATTCTAGAATAAAAATGATCGCTCTTAGACATCCCGCTTCGTTAATTACAATTAACAAGCATTCTATACAGTAATACATATGAAACTGCAGCAAAGCGACATAAAACCAATATTATTAGAAGAAAACAAAATGTGAAGTAAAAATACGCAGCTGCACATATTTTTCATTAATCTCCAACACACATACGTTCTATTTAACAGTATGACTAGTTGCAGTCGCGATCCGTTTTTAGCCAAACTTTGCCCGTGTAACCTTTAATTTTTTATGTTACCTTTACTTAGCGTTTAGATACATACAGTCGACGTACATAATATATTTCCATGAGATTTTTCCTATATATACTGCTCATCAAATGAACTGGATCAGCCATAAAAATTGTATTTGTTACATTACGTCATAAAATATATATTTAAAAGCTTTTGTTTTATAGTGTACTCATATTAAGCACATTTAATTGCACTGTCCTCAAATATCAACTGAAGCATTAACAAAATCATATGAATAAAATTAAAAAAGTAATAAAACTATAAAAAAGGAAATTAATAGTTTTTTGAGTCTCTCCGGGACGTTTAAAAATGTTTGGCAACGATTTGGCATATTTTGTAGGCAATGTGCTATCAACATTTGTGCATAATTCAAAATTTTCAAATGATAATATTTTATTAATGGACTTAGTTTTATTTAAACCAAATTATGAAAAGAATGGCTTTTTATAGTTACACAATCCTGAAAGGTTACCAAAAATGCCAGGACCGTCCTTTTGGAAAATATTTTTAAAAATTGCACTAATATATGCAAGTGGTTGAGTTCATTTGTTGAGCAGTATATATTATATAATGATAGGTATCCTAGAAAAAGCAAAAATTCCACTAAAATTTCAGTTTCAGTTGCACCGCTATACGTTAAAGACGTGCACCACTGTGTTTCGCTTTCCATCAGATAAAAACTTCCTAAGCCGTTGGGTAAGAAATTTTCATAGCAAAAACTTCGAGCCAAAAAGAGGTTTCTTAGTGTGTATTCGGCACTCTGGTGGACGGTTCTTAATAGCCCTTTACCATAATCTGTTTCACCGAAAAAGAATCCCGGCAAGAAAGTCAAGAAGAATATGAACAACGAACGTTAAAGAGACAAAAACAGCATAATACTACAGATCTTTTATCAAATTTTAGGGACTTCCCAGTACAGTACAATTACTCCTAATTTTATATTTACAGAAGTAGCTAACATTATATTTGCATTTGTAAATCGAATATTGCAAATAATGTTCGAAAATAACTTGCTTCTTACTTACTGATTCAAATCCATTAACTATAGTATTTCTAAAAGAGTGTGGAGCAAATGTCCGTGATAAATTTATTGCTGATATTCAAGGGGCAATTCCTAAAAGTTAGGCACAATTGTTTAAGTTATTAAACTACCTTAAGACTCTCAAAAACTTACCTCAGAGCGAAGATACCAAATTTATTACAGATGCAATTAAACATCAATTAGATATACTTAGTGACAGGGTCGGCCTAAGGCGTGTGCGACGTGTGCGGTCTCACACATGCGATTTTGGGAGGGACGCCAAAATGAGAAAAATTTATAAAAAATACTATGGTACAAAAATTAATTTTTATGTACTGTAATTTTGAATGCAAATTAGCTATTTGAATATATTAATAATTTTGGTTCAACAAATAAAATTTGGTTCCCCTAATCACCTGAAGTGTTATGAAAGGAGGGTGGAGGCGGAAAGGAGACTGAGCACAGGTAAAACAATTGATGATGAAAACCAGAAAATAATTTTCCAAGAAAAATAACGATGGCAGAATGTTCTTAAACGATTTCTTGCTATAACCCAATTTCTTGCCCAGAATCAAATGGCTCTCCGAGGAACAAATGAAACTCTGTACAAAAAGGACAATGGAAATTATTTAGGGCTTGTTGAACTAATTGCCCAATTTCATCCTGTAATGAAAGAACATATATCTAGAGTATTGGCAAATGAAAAACAAAGGTGTCTGTCATACTTGGGGAAAAACAATACAAAACGAATTATTAACTCTGATGGGAGACAAAGTAACAGAAGAAATACTAATCAGAAAGCCAAATTATACGCATTGATTCTCGACTGCACACCCGATTTAAGTAGGAAAGAACAGCCCTCTGTTGTTTTGGTTTATGAAACAAAAGAGAAAAAAGTTGAAATTTGTGAAAGTTACCTAGATTTCATTGAAATAACAGACACTTTAGGGAAGGGAATGTCAGAAACAGTCTTAAAAAAGCTAAAAGAGTGTGGCTTGGACATTTCTAATTGCAGAGGCCAGGGATATGATAATGGGGCAAATATGAAAGGAAAACACTCTGGACTACAAAAACAAATTTTAGAAAAACACAAGAGAGCATTTTTTGTACCTTGTGGCTGTCACAGCTTAAACTTGGTACTAAGGGATGCTGCAAAAACCTCAGTACCAACAGTTAACCTTTTTGGAACAATTCAACGGTTGTTTGTGTTTTTTAGCTCATCAACCAAACGTTGCAGCAAATTGTTAGAGAGTCTGTCACAAACATCAGCATTTGGGCCTTCTCTTACATTGAAAGAACTTTGTGTAACTCGCTGGGAAGCACGTATTGAATCACTTAAAGCAGTAAGATACCAGATTGTGCAAATCCGACAAACAGTTTGGGAACTGCACGAGGATGCATTATTTGAAGACCAGGTTAAAGTGAAAAAAATTCCTTGTTCGAAACAATTGAAGATTTTGGTATTTTAGTGTCATTGACTGCATGGTATGATGTCCTGTTTCAAATAAACATTGATAGTAAGATATTGCAATTAAAGATCGTCAACTTACCTCAAGTTGTAGCTATTTTGAAGTCTGTTAGGGACTTTCCGACGAACTTTCGCGAAAATGAATTTATTAGTTGTTTAGTGAAAGCCAAAAAGTTGGATAAAGATTTAGAAGTCGAAGGAAAATTCAAAACACCCCTTGTTAGAAGGAAGAAGAAGCAGTTTGATTACGAGGCTAATGATGAAGCACCGATTGACCCCCAAGAGCGTTTTAGAGTTGACTTTTTTATACCACTTATTGAAACTGCACAAATGGCTGTGCAAGAGAGGTTCGAACAGCTTAAGGCCAAAATGTCAAAAGTTGAGTTTCTTTTTAAACTTGATGAATTGCCCAACAGAAAGGACTTGTTTGTTAAATGCAAAGACCCATCAAAGGAGCTGAGTTATGCGAGGAGCTGATCTCTATCAATGACCTCATACCAAATAAAGGTACGTTTTATTTTTGTTTTAGCTATTCAAAATTTATCATCTTGATTTATTCTTTGGTCACCTAATTCATAATAGTTTTGGGCTCATACAAAATTATAATTTTTCAAAGTTTTTTAATTTTCAATATTAAAAAGCAGCCCTTTAATTCCTTTTTGTTTGATTTTAGGCGGTAAAAAACCTCTGAACGTACTAGACTTTCTGTTGGAAACTGGATCTGCAGACGCTTATGTAAATGTGAGAGTTGCTTTGCAAATACTTCTGACAATACCAATGTCGGTAGCGTCGGTGGAGCAAAGTTTCTCAAAATTAAAATTAATTAAAACCTACCTAAGGTCTACTCTTTCGCAAGAAAGACCGAACAACCTTGGAATTTTATCTATTGAAAATGATATTTCATCGTCATTAGATTATGATGCACCAATAATAGTATGACAGTTATAAACGCAATGTGAAAAATTCTTGGAAAAAATGCGTGAATACGATTGCAAATGCTGTTTTGAGAGCTTTGTGCTTGTATTCTGATCAAAAATGGATAATAGTACGAACGGCAATGGTTTTCTTCGTGTTAACCAAGTGGCAGACATGGCATCTTATCAGTTTTAACGCATGCGGGATGTAAGTAATTCCCTTCTCTAGGGAAGTAAGTACATTGTCGTGGAAACTGAAACAATATTTGTAAATGTAGCCTGCATCCCTCAAACTTGACAGTGTAAGGATCACTTACAAAGAAGGTAGGTAGTAAAAAAACATTTTCGTCTGCTAAAGCTATAAAGGTCCACTATTAAGTGTATAATACAAATTATTTTTAAAATTTTCTGTAACATTTTTTCTTAATATTTTACACTACAACTATCATTTTATAGTTATATTGATGTATAGAAGTAAATACCAAAGTTTATATTTCCGAACTTTTTCGTACTTTTTCTAATGCACTGATGTAACTTTTTTTAATATTAATATACTCAAATGTATTTTTCATGAATATTAAATCAAATAAAACTTTTGTTGTCTGTTATTTTCTAACTGACAAAACAATAAACTGAGTAAAAGAATTTGTTAGGAATTTGCTCTTTACACAAGTATAGTACAGCACGGCTACTCAAGTTTGAAAAGGTCAGTTAAAAGAATTAGTACTAAAAGAAGTCATTCAAAAAAATATAAACAATTAAAAGGTACTAAGTGCTTTACTTTAATATTTACTATTTATTACTAGTTTTAGTTTTTGGTTTTTAATCCCTTTAAAATGCCAAATTTAGGTATTAAGTTTCGACACATTTCAGTTATATAGCACCCATACCATTTTTTGAGAGTTTTTTCTACCCATTTTAATTGTAAGGGGCGCCAAAACTCATTATTCCACATACTATATTTTGCTCTTAGGCCGGCCCTGCTTAGTGATGGCTCACTTAATATATTGACGGCCGAGAGTCCTAAGAAATAGTTCGGTTGTTGCTTTCCCTTACCTTTTATCAATTAAACATCCATAAGTCGGGCTTTACGAACAGCCATCTAAATTATTTAAAAGAATAATTAGAACACTTGTTGAGAAGGAAAACACGTAGTACTAATAATGGAGTTTATATTTATTTAACGAGATCATTTATGATTTTAAAGCATTTTTTACAATTATAAACACATTACGTACAACTCCTTAAGAGCTGTGCTCAATACACTTGAATTAGAACATGCTAATCTGAATGTCGAGAGAAAACTTGCATTCCCATGATCGTTGTCAGAAGACAAGCTACAAGCTGCATTTAGACAAAATCGTAAAGCTACAAAGCATTTCTAAATACGTAAGTAACTTGGATGAAGTGGATGTCACGTCCGATATTATATACCAAGGATGAAGAATTGAAATTGCCTGCACCAATAATAATTTTACTCCAGCCTACAACATACAGGCATTCATAATTTCATCATATTTTTCACATAATAAAGAAGTTGTAAACTTAGATCCAGCAAAAAGATTGAGCACATATTACCTATTAGAACTTCATATTAATGTGATTAAACTGTTAATTGAAGCAGATTTCGAATTTTGTAGATTATATCTAATAGTAATCGAGTAAAGAAGAGTTGTTTCGAAAAGTTGTGTAGAGGCATTATTATTCCAAATCTAAGGAATCCTTATAGTGATTTTTTTTACTTGATGCCGTTCACATTTTAAAATGCACACGAACAACTCTCAATCAAAAAGGTAGCAAGCAAATATTTAAATTTCCACAACTTCCGATTTGCGAAAACAAGAAACATTGAGGTAATTGTGCCTGCCTGAGTACTTTCAAAGCAACGAAATATTGTATCTCTCATATATTGAGAGGGAAGACGTTAATTTATGCCTAAAATTGTTTAATGAAACAAATATGTCGGGTGTGAATATCTCTGTTGCAAGGCCTTCTGGGACGATTACGTTTTTACAAACAATTTCACAGTAGTGGAAAGTGGTCCAAATTTGCCGCAGTTCGAACAAGACATGAATTTTATATAATAAATGATGAAAATATGATTTTCCTTAAATCATTTTTAAACAAGTAGTTATGGTATCAATTAAATATATCCTCAAAATTCGCTGGTAAATTAACCGAAGACTCATTCTCGTCCCTAGCACATACTAGAAAAGCAGTGATACAATTATGTGAATGCCTTTTAAATATTATTAAAATTTGAATACGTATTAGTGGGAAAATTTTAGTCAAATTTATTTGGAAAGTAAATTTGAACGATGTCCAGGGATATCCGGTTATAATATTATAACTTCACTGTTAATCCGATCCTAGAATCAGAAAAGAAGTTAAAGTTATTAAGTTAATTGCAGCATTCCGGATTATTAACATTAGTAAAGCCTTTCTTTAAAAAGAACCCCGATACTCTAGAAAAGTGATAATTCTTTTTATCTACAAAAACGTTGTAAGCTAAGCTCAAATTTATTTCAAAATTCATGACAATTTTCTAGTTTGTCTAGCACAATATAAAAAATGTAACGTTTATACAGGTACTTTAAAAACTCGAAGCGAGGTAATACCAAATTATTCAAACAAAAAGTGCTGAAAGCAGGCCTTGTACACGTCAAATGTAAACAAAGGATAAAAACAGACCATAACAAAATAACATTTGATGTTATGATAATAGAAGAGGGACCTTCATTTATTTGACGTCGACTATGTATAATATTATCTAGCTGGACATCACAGACATGATGAGGTTTAATTGCGAATTAATTGTGCCACCGCTGTGGGACATGCGGAAGTAATTACCTCTCAATGACTTTTGAAATAATAAATGGTATACGTTCTGTATTCCCTTTAGTTGAAAAAACCTGTTTTATTGAGATGCCTTATTCTTTAACCGTATCAGAGTTTTTTATGTTAAACAAATCAAACAATTGAACATTCCACTCACGGTATTAAATACTAAAACTCTGGAAATATAGTCAATATTTAAATAATGTGATTTTTTAATTTAAAGTGATTTTTGTCATAGAGCCCACTAATTTCACCTTAGAATTAAATATTTTAACGTCCTTAGAATACCAAAATATAGCTACCGGTAGATATATTAATTTTGCATTTCTTTTATATTTTTATTTCTGTAATTTTTAGTTATATCAACAACATCTAAAAGTACAAAATTAATGCTAATAAATGACATGCATTTTAAAACTTCCAAAACGATAAAAAGTGGAACTGCTGGAATTTTAACTTTGAAAGATTAAATTGTAGAGCTGCTTGGCAACTTGCATAAAGTTCTCTAATATTTGAACAAATAACTTTAAGAAGGATGTAATTTCATGTAAAAAATAGTTGTGTAATGGTGGAGAATTAAATAGTACTAAACGTTAGTAAAACTATATATGCAAAATATCATTTTAACCCTACACGTTGAGGAAATGAAAAGAAAGTCGTAACCCGTAACACCAGTCACAAGTCTCTAAACGTAACTTAAAAATATCTGCACAAGTCCGAATGTAAAAAAATTATGCAATTACAATGTTAAAAAGTTACACGAATTGTAGTAGAAATAAATGATTTTTCGCTTGACGATTAATTAGAATATAAACGTTAACGCTTATAGTATACCTATAATCCAATATAAGTTCCTAAATTGTCATGTTAAATACCAAAGAATGTCAAAGCGTCTCTGACATATATTGTTATGATATCATATGAGAGGATATAGTTTGATAATAAAATATGATAAAAGAATTTGGTAAAGCATTGTAGTCAGTATTTATAAAAGTTTAGAATAGAAAAGATTATTTGAATTATATTTTAAATAGAAATTATATTTTAAGAAATGAGATTGGAAAGAATAAATTTCATATATTTTAATGTATAAAGTAAAAATGTTGGAAAGATAGAAATTGTTTAATACTGATATCAGATACGACAGACCAAATTAAAATATTAAAAAGATAACAAAGTATGTAGGTTTCAAATGTATATTAAATATAGTAAGCATCAATAATGAAATATGGTAGTTAAGAGAGTTGTTTTAAATTATTAAGAATAACAAACTTATAAAAACTGTACACAGAATTTTGAAAAATCCTTTTTGAGACAATAAAATTTGAAATTATGCCTTATTTATATAAATAATTTTGGTGGTATACGAATAACAAGGCTGTTATCAAATCTACGTGGTGGAAAAATATAAAAATGTTATTTTGAAGTGATAAAAGTACATGATCAGTGAAGAGATTGTGCATAACAGTTAATTAGAAAGAAATAACCAGAAAACTACAATATTTAATTAAGATTTGGATTGAGCTGCTTTATTGGAACTGATACAGTTTATGGGAAGGAGTGAAAAGGATTGAACTGGTATGGTACTGCAAGTATAGGAGCCATGAGGAAGGGCTGAGGTATCTTCTTGGAAAGCGTTCTGGGTGATTGGTGGTGTTTGGAGGTGTCATTTTCATACTGGGGTCGAATCGTCATAACATTGGAACCTGAAAGGAAGTAACATTAGTTGGGGTACATCAAGGATAGTTAACTGGCAGAATAGGAGGTTGGAGTCTTCAACTAATAGGATGTTTTCTGGAGGATTTGACAGTTGTAAATTAGTTTGACATTTGGTTGCAGTAGGACATTTTGTGTGGTGACTAGTTGTACAAAGGGGATCTTCGATACTGGATGTGCAATTAGTAGAGTCAATAAGGTTGGTTAGTAGTTTAGTTTAGAATAAAACTGAAATAGCTGAACAATATTAATTACTTACAATAATTAAATGAAAAAGTTATTACTTACTATAAAAGATAGATAAAGTCAGACATCATAATCATATTGAAAATAGTGTACGTTGGTCGTATTTGATAACAAGTAATAGAATTATTTTGATTTCATTTAAGATAAGTGACATTTAAGGTTATATGACAAATGAAATTTATTCTAAATATGACAAGCCAAAAATAAGACTACTAGATAAAAAGAACCTAACCCTGATGATTGAGTTTTCATGTTCTAATTATTTTAAAAGAGAAATTATTTGAAATTAATTTTTAAAACAAGAAATAAATACTTATAGCTAGCAGAGCAGGGCAATTGAATTGAATATTTATGCTACAGAAACAAAAAGCCAGTGTATAATTATATGGTCGCCTAACGTAGTGTAATTAACACTGAGCTGTATCATAATAAAATATATGACGCAACAACGTGGGGCTTGAGAAAAAGTAGAAATAGAATAAACCATGTTTGATTATAATAAATATATGACGGAAAAAAATGTGGGGTAATTGAAAGTTCAAAAATGGGGTTTATTGTGACTGTTGGTTAGTTTACAAGAGCATATTTAGGTAATTTGGGTGCATTGGCAATAAAAAAAGAATAAACAGAATTTAAACTGTGTCAGATAAGATTTCTTTTGAAATAAATAAAAATACAACAGGACAGAACAATCAATAATTAAAGTCATTGAATCTAATTATTATTAATTATTATAAAAGGTTAATTGTTGAACAAATACAAAGATTTATAATTTGATAAAAGGATTTAATAAGGGTAAACATATTTTGTAAAGTAAATAATAAAATGGCTGATAAAAGAATTACACGAAAAGGTAAGAAGACTGAAGAGGAAAAAGGTGAAGGACAAGAAGAGATGGAAGTAGTAGTGAGTGGTGCCGGAGTAGAAGGTGAAGAGGTACAGCAAGAAGAAAGGGTACAAGGAGACCAGCTAAGATTACAGATGCAAGAACCAAAAGGAATATCAAATACAGATATTGAAAAGATAATGGCATTCATTACACGAACTGCTGAGGTAAGTAAGAAGGATGCGGAGGAAAGGGAAAACAAGTCAAAGAAAGAAGCTGAGGAAAGGGAAAACAAGTCGAAGAAAGAATTACTACAGTCAATTGAGAAAAATGCTGAAGTAAGTAAGAAGGATGCAGCGGAGTTGAAGAAAGATTTACAACAGTCAATTGAGAAAAATGCTGAAGTAAGTAAGAAGGATGCAGCGGAGTTGAAGAAAGATTTACAACAGTCAATTGAGAAAAATGCTGAGGTAAGTAAGAAGGATGCGGAGGAAAGAGAAAGAAGATCACAAAAGTTAATTGAGGAAAAGGCTGAGGAAAGTAAGAAGCATGCAGAAAAGATGGAAGAAGCGATGAAGGAGTTGAAGGATGAATTTTATAAGATTCAGATCGAAAATAAACAAGAATTGCAAATGCAAATAAATAATATTTGTTCAGCATTAGAAAAGTATAAAGATGAAGTTAAGAATGAAATACGACAAGAAAGGCAGGAAGAAAATAAACAGTTAGAGGACATTTTAAAACAAACCATGGGAGAAAGGTTGGTAAAGAATCAAGAAGAACTAGAAGGAAAATTAGAAGGAATGAAGTCAACGATAGAAGACACAATCAAAGGACAGAAAGAGCACATGGATGAAAGAGTGAATCTAATTGAAAGAAAGGTAGAACAAAACTGTTTAGAATTGCAAGGTGAAATTCAGAATAATACAAGAAACGTAAGTTTGCTGACAGAGGATCATACAAAGAAGTTTAAGGAGGTAGAAGACAGGTTTCAAAGAATACAAGATGGTGCTGAAAATTTGAATAGTAATCAAAGGAGTACTTATTTAGGAATTCAAGCAGACATGGTACCTATTTTTGAAGGTAGAATAGGGGAACAACCTATGACATTTTTAGTAAAATTAGATGATATTATGAACACTATAAATGATGAAAATAAAAGGTTACAAATAATTAATATGAGTTTAAAAAGTTACGCAGATGTTTGGCACAGTATTGTAAAATCAAAATATAACAGTTATGAAGAATTTAGGAAATTATTTAAGGACCAATATTGGAGTAACACACATCAGGCTCAAGTTAGAACACAGTTAACCACTGGGAGATATATTGAAAAAGGTGGTACTCGTGAAATGTACGTAATACATAAATTTAATAGAGCTCAACATTTAACACCAAAATTAGATGAGGAAGAAATCGTACAACACTTATCACGACATTTGGAGGAAGAAATAACAAGAGCTGTTGCAGTCCAAAATATTAGAACAATGAAGGAATTTTTAGGAATAGTTAGAAATTATGATATGGCTATTGTTAATCATAGGGTTAACAATCGAAGAGAAGATACAGATTTTCAAAATTTTGGTAAGAGAAAATTTGAAGAAAATCAACAAAAAATTCAATTTTGGCAGGTACAATCACAATAATTTTAGACAAGGAGAGAGGAATGTTAATGCGTATAATTATAACAGGAGATTTGATAGATGGAGAAACAATAATGAGCATGGAAACTATTTGAACAGGAATAATTACAATAATTATGATAGAAATTATAACAAGAATTATGATAGGGAATATCCGAATAAAAATATGGATAATCATGAACGCAAGAGATATCATGAAATGATTGATGATCAAAACGACATGAAAAGGAATCAAGAAGACATGAGAAATAAATATCCTAAAAGGCAGTACATAAATACAGTATATAGGCAAGATTACAATCATGAAAGACCGAGACAAGAAAAAGTAGATCGTATAGAAGAAGATGAGGTTTTGGAAGCATACTCAGAAGATAAAAAAAAAACTTCAATTGTAAATTGTTTAAATAAGAACCGCACGTATTTTAATAATAGCTATGAAAATGATGGAGAATTTTTACTTGAAAATGAAGAAGAAGAAAACCAAATTTCAACACTACCATTTCTTAAAGTTTTTTTAAATAATATTGAATATTTAGCTTTGATAGATAGTGGTGCGATGGCATCATTAATAAATGAGGAAATAATTTTGAATAACTTAGATGTCCTATACAAACATATAATTAAAGTAAATAAAATAGATTTGCTATCGTCAACCAAAAGAAAAATATCAACCACGAATCGAATGTTAAACATTAAGATAATTATCAATCAATGGGAAAATGTTGTAAGATTATTTATAGTAAAAGGCCTTAGCGTAGATATGGTATTGGGAATTGACATTATTCAGCAAGTGGGTATTAAAATAGATGGTGCACAAAGGTGTATTCATTTAAAGGGGTTAAGTAAATCTTGGATTTGTACTAATAGAGTCAGCCAAGAAGATAAATGTTGTCAATTAAAGAAAATTGAAGACATGATGAAATATAATGAAGGTATAGTAATTAATAATTATATAATAAATAATATAGAGAATAATAATATTTATAATAGGTTTTTGCTGAATGAGTTAAAAATAGGTGAAAAGAATAAACAATTTGAAGGCCAAATATTAGAAATAATTCACAGAAATAAGGAGGTTATTAATGAAAAGGTAGGACAAGCACAAAAATATATTCATAAATTGCAGGTTGATGAATCAAAAAGTTTTAATAGTAAATCTTACCCTATTCCATTTGCATTAAGAGAACAAGTTAGAAATGAAATTAAAAAAATGGTAAAAGATGGAGTAATAGAATCTTCAAAGAGTAATTTTATCAATCCTTTAGTTGTAGTTAAAAAACATGACGGTTCTCTTCGTTTATGTTTGGATGCACGCAGAATTAATCAAATTACAAAGCCACAATACGAATCTCCACAAATAATTGATGCATTATTAAGTAAAATCTGGGATAAGAAGATTTTTACAAAATTAGATCTGAAAAATTCGTTTTGGCTTATTCCATTACATGAAGAGTCGAGAAAATATACTGGTTTCAATATTGATGGAGAGATTTTTCAATTTAAAGTGGTACCATTTGGGTTCTCAACTTCTTGTGCAGCGCTAGTAAGAGCAATGCAGAAGATATTAAACCAATTTGAAGACTTTTGTGTGCATTACGTTGATGATATCTTATTGTTTTCTGAAAACGAACAACAACATTTAAGACATTTATCAATTATAGTAGAAACATTAAATAAAAATGGATTAAAACTGAATATTTTAAAATGCGAATTTATGCAAGATAATGTAACTTATTTAGGATATGAAATAAGTAGAAATGGAGTAACCATAAATGAAAAACGTCTGGAGGAAATCAAGAATTTACCTCGTCCAACGAATTTAAAGAAGTTAAGGGGGTTATTAGGTGTTTTCAATTATTACAAGAGGTTTATAAGTAACTACTCAGAGTTGACGTTACCTTTAGTAGAATTATTAAGAAAAGATGTAAAATGGTCTTGGAATGAAGAAAGAGAAAAAGCATTGAATACCATCAAACAGAGGTTTTATGAAGGATTATTACTGAAATATCCGAATTTTGAAGAAAAGTTTATATTACGTACGGATGCATCTGATCAAGCAATTGCAGCAGAACTAATACAAGTACAAGATGGGATAGAAGTACCCATATGTTTTATTTCAAGAATATTAAAAGGGTATGAAATTAGATATACCGTAGCTGAAAAAGAAATGTTGGCGATTATATTTGCGATTAATAAATTAAAATTTTATTTAACAGGGAACAAATTTGAAATAGAAACAGATAATTCAGCAATTTCGTTTTTGAAAAATAAAACTTTCCATAATGACAGGTTATACAGATGGGCATTATATTTACAACAATACGAATTTGATATCAAACACAGGCCAGGAAAGTTAAATATAGTTGCAGATTTCTTAAGTAGAAAAGATATACCTAATTATGAGAAACCAAAACAAATTTTAATTGGGATTGAAAAAATTTATAAGGAAGGGAGATTATCTAAACAAGAAGTTTTAAATAAACAGATGTTAGAAGAGATTCAAGAATTAAGAAATTTAGTATTGCAAAGTCAAGATCAGGATTATAAAGGATATCAAATTAAAGAAAACTTGTTAGTAAAAGTGTTGGGAAATAAAGAATTGATTGTGTTAAGTAAGGAAGATATGTTAGAAGTTGTTGAAGAAATACATACAATATTTGGACATTGTGGAGCAAGAAAAACTTGGTTAATATTTAGGGAATGTTTTTATTCGAAAAATGATATCAAAATTATTAAACAACTAATACAGACTTGCCAAATTTGTCAATTTGCTAAAGAAAAGAATTTTAAAAATCAGAATTTTGTTCAAAGTATTAGAGTAAATGAACCGATGGAATTGGTAGCTATTGATTACTTATCAAACTTAGTTACAGGACAATATGGGTTTAAGCATATTTTAATAATGGTAGATGCATTTTCAAAATTTATAAAGTTATATCCAGCGAAAAATTGTAATACTAAACATGTAATTAAGTCAATTGGAAATTTTGAAGAACAAGTAGGTAAACCAAGAAAGATTTTGGCAGACAATGCAACATATTTTAAAAATACAAGATTAATGAACAATTTATGTAAAAAGGGAATTAAGATTTGTTTTTGCAGCATAAGACATCCTCAAGGTAATATAGCAGAAAGGTACATTAAAGAGGTGATTAAATATTTGAGAATATTAACACATAAACAACATAATAAATGGGTTCAATATTTGTTAGATGTGGAGAATTTTATAAACAATGTTCCAAATACAACGACAGAAATTAGTCCAATTACTTTATGTCAACAAATAATTCCAGCTACACCATGGAGAAGAGAACAATGTAATGTGGAAATAATACAATTGTTAGAAAAAGCAAGAAGCAGATTGAAAAAAATTCATGATAGGTACGAAAGTAAACAGAACAAGAAAATTTTAAAACGGGTACAATATAGAATAGGGGAATTAGTAATTGTTAAAAAACTCAAAGTAGCTAACCGAAAAGAAAAGGTATGTGCAAAGCTTTTATATGCATATGAAGGGCCTTATAGAATACAGAAAATATTTAATAACAATAGATATGAATTGATAAATGAAAAGGATGGACGAATAAGAGGAAGATTCCATATAACAATGATTTATCCGTACATTAGTTAAAAAAATGTAAATATTTTAAAGGTTGTTGTTTGTTCAATAATTAAAAATTTGTTTCTATGGAAACTAAAAATAATTCGTTACTATTATAAACTTATTGCAATTGTAATGTTAGAAGTTATTATTGAATGTTCTGAATAGAATTATTTTAAAATTTTAAAAGGCAAATTTAGAAATAAAAGTATTTATTTTAAATTTCTTTTTAAATTGAGGAAATTATGTTATGATATCATATGAGAGGATATAGTTTGATAATAAAATATGATAAAAGAATTTGGTAAAGCATTGTAGTCAGTATTTATAAAAGTTTAGAATAGAAAAGATTATTTGAATTATATTTTAAATAGAAATTATATTTTAAGAAATGAGATTGGAAAGAATAAATTTCATATATTTTAATGTATAAAGTAAAAATGTTGGAAAGATAGAAATTATTTAATACTGATATCAGATACGACAGACCAAATTAAAATATTAAAAATATAACAAAGTATGTAGGTTTCAAATGTATATTAAATATAGTAAGCATCAATAATGAAATATGGTAGTTAAGAGAGTTGTTTTAAATTATTAAGAATAACAAACTTATAAAAACTGTACACAGAATTTTGAAAAATCCTTTTTGAGACAATAAAATTTGAAATTATGCCTTATTTATATAAATAATTTTGGTGGTATACGAATAACAAGGCTGTTATCAAATCTACGTGGTGAAAAAATATAAAAATGTTATTTTGAAGTGATAAAAGTACATGATCAGTGAAGAGATTGTGCATAACAGTTAATTAGAAAGAAATAACCAGAAAACTACAATATTTAATTAAGATTTGGATTGAGCTGCTTTATTGGAACTGATACAGTTTATGGGAAGGAGTGAAAAGAATTGAACTGGTATGGTACTGCAAGTATAGGAGCCAGGAGGAAGGACTGAGGTATCTTCTTGGAAAGCGTTCTGGGTGATTGGTGGTGTTTGGAGGTGTCATTTTCATACTGAGGTCGAATCGTCATGACATTGGAACCTGAAAGGAAGTAACATTAGTTGGGGTACATCAAGGATAGTTAACTGGCAGAATAGGAGGTTGGAGTCTTCAACTAATAGGATGTTTTCTGGAGGATTTGACAGTTGTAAATTGGTTTGACATTTGGTTGCAGTAGGACATTTTGTGTGGTGACTAGTTGTACAAAGGGGATCTTCGATACTGGATGTGCAATTAGTAGAGTCAATAAGGTTGGTTAGTAGTTTAGTTTAGAATAAAACTGAAATAGCTGAACAATATTAATTACTTACAATAATTAAATGAAAAAGTTATTACTTACTATAAAAGATAGATAAAGTCAGACATCATAATCATATTGAAAATAGTGTACGTTGGTCGTATTTGATAACAAGTAATAGAATTATTTTGATTTCATTTAAGATAAGTGACATTTAAGGTTATATGACAAATGAAATTTATTCTAAATATGACAAGCCAAAAATAAGACTACTAGATAAAAAGAACCTAACCCTGATGATTGAGTTTTCATGTTCTAATTATTTTAAAAGAGAAATTATTTGAAATTAATTTTTAAAACAAGAAATAAATACTTATAGCTAGCAGAGCAGGGCAATTGAATTGAATATTTATGCTACAGAAACAAAAAGCCAGTGTATAATTATATGGTCGCCTAACGTAGTGTAATTAACACTGAGCTGTATCATAATAATATATACCATGGACATGGCTTAACAAATTACTACATCTGAAATACGTATCACCTATATCGAATTGTATTTCTTTAAATAGTAAATTTTTTGCACTACCGGGACTAAAGTTGATACTTTAGTCCCCGTAAACAGGGACTAAAGTAGCTCATTTAATCCCTAGGGACTAAAGTAAAAATGATACCGTAACTATGGTAAATTTATGAACACACGAGGTTAGTAGGTTGGGTTTTGTTTGTCATTTGACACACATGACGCAAAACTTAACCTGCAAATCTCGAATTTGACATAAACCGACAATACACTTCAGTACTGCCAACTGATTAGTCTCTCGTGATATAATATACTAATATATAGAGGGACTAAAGTGCACCATTTAGGGCCGGTTTCTAGAGACTAATTTATCGGGCCAATTAGTTTAACTGTTCCATAAAGCAGTAAATAGGTTTTTGAAACGTCAAATTGACTTTAACTGTGCGTTTTTGCACATTTAAATTAACGCAGCAATGTGCTCAGTTAAATTAAGTGACAGCTCAGGTTGAAAGTGTCAAAGAGTATAAAAAAAGTGAAACCGTTGTTTTGGCGTCGTTTGGCAGTGTTGCTGTTCAGATTTAATATAGTACCGATGGGGCCACAATTATATATAACAGCAATGAGATAACATGAACAAGAAAATAACTCGTATTGCTTGAGTAAGAAAGAGATAAACATAGTAGCAAATATTCGAGAAGGCTTGAGCTTAATTTAATTATGACATTTGTCAACTAAGCATGCCTACTAAAATAACTTTTTCGTATGGCCATCTCTTTCTTACTCAAGTATTTTATTTTGTTATTCATGTTATCTCATTGCTGATATATACCGGGTGCTGACTTGCTCGACGCACCATAGGAATTTGCATAGTAAATTCTTTATGTTCAATTATTTGTTCCCCTAATTATTTTAGAGCTAAAGTGTAAATACATTTTTTGTAGAGTAAAAAATACTGCATCCATTCATACTATTGTTAACAATTTTTCATTTTCCAGAACCGAAGAAATGCAAAAAATCAAACTAGCATTTTTACAAAAATCAGTGATGCCATGGAATTATTGAAACAAGCCAATGCCAACACAAGTGCGTGCGGGGCGATCATCCAGTCACTGCCGTCAAAATATTGAACGTATTGTCGTTTTTCTCGTTTTGGTGTAAGTTCTGAACCACATTATTGCACCTACAATTATTTAATAACCTGCCTGTAGTCTTAAACTTAAAATGAATCAGTCTATTAATGGTTGTACTGTTTGGAATTTGTCGATACGGATATTTTACAATAAACAAGGAGCTTACTTAACGAACGTCCACCATACTCGTAAAACCATTTTTGTTATGGAGAAGGTCTATGTACCTTAGAGACATTAAGCAGAACATAATAATGAATTATTATAAACGTCAAACATCAATGACAAACAAACAAACAGCTCATATTGTCGCGCCGCACGCAATTGCGTTGGCCTTGGCTTGTTTCAATAATTCCATGGCATCACTGATTTTTGTGAAAATGCTAGTTCGTTTTTTGCATTCCTACGGTTCCGGAAAATGAAAAATTCTTAGCAACAGTATGAATGGATGCAGTATTTTTTTCTCTACAAAAAATGTATTTACAATTTAACTCTAAAATAATTAGGAGAGCAAATAATTGAACATAAAGAATTTACTATGCAAATTACTATGGTGCGTCGCGCAAGTCAGCACCCGGTATAATTGTGGCCCCATCCGTAGATCCCAAGATTTTCATGTAACAAAATGTGCCTAGACCACCAATAATACAAATATGTAGCAAAGCATAGGTTAGCAGTAGCACTTGCGTTTGCGCGCCGGAGATGGAATAGACGGTTTCTTTTGCACGTGTTAGTGTGTATCGAGACATTTTGGTGTTTTTAACAAGAACTGAAATATTTGAAGACTTTCATATAACATAATCAGTTCTTTTGGCAGCACTTTGGTACTCGCGTGTGCTCAGAATGTTTTTTTCTTAAATTATCGTACAGCGCAAGAAGCTGCTTGGCAGTTCGATGGACCATTTGATTTTGCGAATTAAATTCTCTGGCAATTTCTTACCAAGCCAAATTCCTTCTTGCGGTGATTACCGCATCGGATTGTTTATTTTCTAATTCCAAGATCGACTTATATTTGGTGGTAACCACCTTGAAGAGGAAAAAAATTCCCCCTCGGTGAAATTCTTCCTCTCATTCGCTTTTGGTCCATAATTTAACAAAAATGATTCACCCAAAACACAAAAAGTTTTGAATTTTCTGTCAATTTTGACGGAGGCGATAGTAGCGCATCTATCGCATTTTTTGATAATTATTAGTTCAGTGTAGAACCCGTAGTTAGTTAACCGGTCTATAAACTAATGGAGATTGTTTTCAGAAACCCGACGTAATTCTATGGATCAGTTAAATTAATGGGCTCGTTTGTTAACGGTTAGTTAAAAATTTTTTTTATTTACCGGCCCTAAATGAGCTACTTTAGTCCCTGTTTACGGGGACTAAAGTATTAACTTTAGTCCCGGAGGTGCAAAAAATATTTTTTATTTTTAACGATTTCGATTACACTCATGATGACACCCTTAAATGGTATACCTAAGTCATGTTTTAATATTATATTTGTTATTATCGGTGGACTACTAGTGGTGAAATTCTCGTTTCTATACAACTTTTGGTTCACTGCTTATACTAACTCAAATCCTAGGCGATTATGTGGTCGTGAATAGGAATTAGGAAAAATGATCTTACAGTTACTAAATAAATACAACATGGACGCCAGTTGCTGTATAACGACAGCGATAACTTCATACTAACTAGCAGACTAAACAATATTCACTTACCGTTGAAGACTTCTACCTTACATCGACCTATTTAAAAAACCAAAAACGTATTAGTGGACGGTATCAAATAAAATATTAGAAGTAAAATTCAGACACCAATACTTTAATACAAACAACAACCAAACATCAATAAAAGTGAGATAACAACGGGTAACACAAAGCAATTAATTGCTAAAAATATTACATCAAAATTGGCATTACACAAATAACACTTAAGTTTCGAACAATGCTGAATTAAAGTTACCAATCTATGGAAATGTAAGTATACGAGGCTTTTCTATTCAAACAAACACGGAGAATTTATATTATTAAATATAAAACTAGTGCGGGGTCCGTTGAATCAAAAATGAACACAAACCACGTTCATAAAATTCTAAAAACGGCAATTCAAAAGTTAAATAATGGAATATTAAAAAGATAGTAAAATAGTGTGTGGGGTTATATAAGCAAATAAAAGACATATAATGTTTAAGGCTTTCGCGGTTACTCGAATTGTCAATATTAGAGTTAAATTTCGGCTTAGACCGTGTCCTCTTAAAAGCCACCCATGATTTGGTCCGTGCTATTAGAGTACCTTGTGAACAAGGATACTTAGGCATATTTGGCCTTTTTGCTGTTTGTGCACCCATATTCGCTAACAATTCGCAAGACATTACAGCTTGCAGAGTCAAAGTTGCAGAGTTGTTTCGATGATTGATATAAACCTAAAAAAGAATAGGATAATAATAACAATTAATTCAGAAATAGACAATATGTGTTTATATATACAGTATTTAGTGGAAAACGGAATGTGGGTAGGGTATTAAGAGATAACAATCAGATAGAAACAGCAGAGGTACATGAGAAACGTTCTGTTAGCAAAGAAACAGGGTTTATATAAAATTTAAAAATAACATCACTAATTTTATCCTATAATATAAGAGTTCTGGTAATTTTTTTTTTAGAAGAATAGGCTTTTAAAGAAAATGCTCAACTATGGTTTATAAAACTAAATTTTAACAATACTGAATATTATTCTTTGATAGATAGTGGTGCAACTGCTTCTTTAATTAAAGAGGAAGTTGTAAATAATCATATAGAAGTTTTACATAAGATTATCATAAAAGTAAATAGGATTGACTTATTATCAACAACAAAATTGAATTAGCATTAACCATTTCTAAAAGTTCTTCTTCCGCATTCATCCCACGTGGATTTGGTCTGCCGCCACCATGACCTTTCTTAGGTTGTAAATTTCCAGTGTCTTGTTGATATTTTTCTAAAAACTTTATAACATGTTCAGTATTACAATGTTTTGCTGGATATAATTTTATAAACTTTGTAAAAGCATGTACTACTATCAAAATGTATTTAAAACCATGTTATGCAATGAGGAAATTTCCTAAATAATCTATAACTGTTCATTTTAATGGTTCTTGTACTCTTATACTTTTAACAATGTTCTAATTTTTATAAGTTGTTTCTTTAGCAAATTGGCATATTTGGCATGCATTTATCAACTGTTTGACCATTTTTATATCATTCTTAATATAAAAACATTCACGAAACATTAACCAGGTTTCTCTTGAGCCACTGTGTCCAAAATCTGTATCAATTTGTGTTATTACATCAAATACATCTTCTCTACATAAAATCAATAGTTCTTTACCATTCATAATTTTAATTAACATACCTTCAATTATTACACATCTTTTGTATTCTTGTAGTTCACTTTGCATAGCTAAATTTCTAATTGGTTGAATTTCTTCAATATTTTCTAGTTTTACAATTTCTTGTTTTGAAAATCTGCCCTGTTGATATATCTCTTCTATACCACTTATTATTACCTATTCAGGTTTTTCAAAGTTTGTTAAAACCTTTTTATTAAAGAAATCAGCAACCACATTCTTTTTTCCTGGCCTATGTTTAATTTCAAAATTAAATTGTTGCACGTACAAAGCCCATCTATACAACCTATCGTTGTGAAAGGTTTTATTTTTCAGAAAAGAAATGGCTGAATTATCTATTTCGATGTAAAATTGATTTCCTTTCCAATAAAATTGCAATTTATTAATTGCAAAAATTATTGCCAACATTTTCTTCTCTGCAGTTGTATACCTAGTTTCATATGATTTTAAAATTCTTGAAATAAAACATACAGGGACCACTTCTCTTTCTTGTATTTGTATTAATTCCACAGCTATTGCTAAATCTGATGCATCTGAACTAAGTACAAATTTCTCCTTAAAATTTGAATATTTTAACAATAATTCTTTATGAAAATGTTGTTTAATTTTCTCTTTCTTCAGTCTAAACCCATTTTATACCTTTTCTCAATTATTTTACTAGTGGCAACGTCAGTTCTGAATAATTCGTTATGAACTTTTTGTAATAATTAAATATTACTCATAAATTTCTTAATGTTTTTAAATTCTTTAGACAAGGTAAATTTCAATTTCCTCAAGCCGCGTTCCACATATTGTTACTCCATTATTATTTATTTCATATCCCAGATATGCAACCTTCATTTTTTTATGATAACCATATCTCCTATTTTGAATTGTTCTCTTTTCTTAAACTTATTATTCTGTTTTTCTTCATATTGGTCATGAATTCTTTTTACATTTTATCTAGTCTTTTCTAATAACTGAGTTATTTCTTATTATCTTCTGGTTTCCTCCACGGTGTAGCATGTATAATATTTTTACTTAAAGTAATTGGACTCACTTCTGTTGTAATAGTTGGTACATTATTTATGCAAGTTTCCACTTGATGTAAATATTGTATCCATCTATTATGATGTTCTATTGTTAATATTCTTAAATACTTACTTCCTTCCTTAATATAACATTCTACTGTATTACTCTGTGGATGTCTTAAACTACAAAAACTTATACAATTATATCAAACATTTACCTTTACTAAGTACCTTTAGTTTTCAATAAACTAGAATCTTCTTCAAGTCTTATTAATATAATCATTTTATCTACTATGAATTATTAATTAAAATGATTTATCTATAATATCATAGCATATTAATTGCCCCAAATTTAGAAATTTTAAAATAGTGTAACGCATATTTTCATACTCCATGTAACATTACTTTAAAAATTTCCAGAGCATCAGAGCAACTTTGACTCTGATGATGCAAGCTGCAATGTCCTGCGGAACGTTATATATGGGTGCACAAACAGCAAAAAGGTCAAATATCCTTTATCTAATAGACTTGTCTGTCCGGGACGCTGTTTCAGCAGCCAAACCGTAAGAGATAGAGAAAAAAGTTATGAAAGTTATATGTTTGGAATGGTCATGTCAGGTCAGGAACCGAATTTCAGTCGTCGCGTGACACTGCCGATTTTCGAGAAATCAAGTGATTTCCGTCCGTCCGGGACGCTGTTTTGTCTGTCCGGGACGCTGTTTCAGCAGCCAAATCGTAAGAGATAGAGAAAAAAGTTATGAAAGTTATATGTTTGGAATGGTCATGTCAGGTCAGGAACCGAATTTCAGTCACGTGACACTTCCGGTTTTCGAGAAATCACGTGATTTCTGTCCGTCCGGGTCGCTGGTCCGCCCGAGACGGTCTTTTTTGTTTTATTAAATGAGACATTTGTCTCACTGGTTGCTAGTGCCTAACTAATATCGGGAACCAATTCATAGGTGGCTTATAAGAGTTCACGAACCACCAAAGAACATAACCCTTACACAAACCCTTGCTTAAGTTCACAAGGTGTTAGGCACCTTAAGCCAGCAAGTGCTAGGTGTTTATCTACAGAGACGACGCGGTCTAAGCCGAAACCTAATTTTAATATTGACAAATTAACTATTTGTCTGAATTCGAAAAGCGAAAATAACCCAAATTAACGGAGTCTGTTCAGACACACTCAAATGATATGTCCGTTGTCTATTGTCTATTGTAGTTTAAAATAATAAAGCAAAATAATTTCGTTCTGTGAGACACAGCAAAATAATAAACGATATAATAACTTTTACTTACGACTTGTTAACCATTTTTGTTTATTAGGGGAAAAACCGTTTTATTCATGAAGAAATTCGCTCAAAATTTAATTGTGCACTTTAAAAACAAAAACAAATAGCTTTTACATTTTACGTACGTTTCGCTAATTTATTAGTTTCTTCAGAAATACATTTTTATAATAAATAATTTATATTTGAAAGGTTTTCTTGATGTTTTTTTCGTTTTGCGATTGGTTTTTAAACTCTGAAAAATAAATAATTTTATTCACAACCATAAAGCAATAATCAAATTACCTTACATGTCAAAAGTTGGAAAGTATACAATTTCAACTTCATTTGACAATTGAAATGAAATATGACAGTTCAGGTTGGAAAGTGGTAACTTTCTTATCAATTTTCGAGTTGGAAATTAGTCATTTTCCAACCTCCGTTTCTTACGGGTTTTCTATTAGTTGCAGAAAATATAAATTATAATACATAGAGAAAATAGGTAGTTATTTATTAATGCAAATAGAGCAATTCTACAAATAGCTGAACAAATAAATTGACAAATTTACATATTAAGAATTTGACCGATATAAATTAATTGTAACGTTAGAATTTTCATGACTGTTGATGGTGATGCTTAAACCATGTTGTGGCTCTGAAGATGAAATATTGGATTGTTTATTTGAAGTTGAAGCTCTAGGAGAAGTAGACAAGGACGATGATTCTCGTACCTGGGATTTAGTTGTTACGGACAACATTTGCGCAATTTTTAGTTGGCCCTCCAGAGAATTTTCTCATAACCTTCAGCTACTGAACTCGATTTCCAACCACCCAGCTTCTTTAACTGGAGAATATCGCCTCCGGTATTAGCAAGTAATGTAGCTGCTGTTTGTATAAAGCAATGCCCAGTAAACTTGTCTACGTCATTCAACTTTAGAAACATAACTATTTTCTTGGGGAATTGCCCGATTGAATTATGTCCATAAGGCTGCCGGGTGACTTTTCCACTCCGCACTTGCATTAAAAATCGTTGGTTATCTACATGCTTACGTAAATTCATATATTCTTTTAATATGGCAATCCATTTTAGATCCGTTATTACAAAACTTCGAGGACGATAAGTTTTCGTGTCTGGAATTATGATAATGACCCTTTTTTCTGTAATTTCTATGTCATTTATTTTCATTTTAAACAATTCTTCACTTCTACAAGCGCCAGAAATCCCAATGACTAAAGCAACCTAAAATCTTTAAATAAGTAACTATTGGTGCAAATACAATATTGAGAAACCTACCTTTTGTGGAAGAAAATCCAAGAGAGCAGTATCCAAAAATTTTTCGATATCCTCCTTATTGAAGACATTCGATTTTTTAGGTCTGTAACCAATATTCTGTTTTTTCAAGAATGCTAATAATTTTGAAAATTTTGAAATGTCAGTCTTGTCTTTAAATTGTAATGTAGTTCGTAACATGGAATAGGTAGACCATAAGGTTGATGCCTTTTTTCCAAGAGCCAGGTGACTAAAATAAGCTAGAACAACACTTTCCGAACAGATGTTTTGAGTCCCTTTTTCCTGACACCAGCGCTTGTACATTTGATATGCCTTTTCATATCTAGTTTTACTTTTTTCTGGCAATACATTTTCTATTGCTCGTTCAGCAGCTTTCCTCAGTTCAGGAGGAGTACATTCCATTTCACTGTCACTATTAATATCAGACATTTTCATACAGATGCGAGCAAGGAACAAACACAAACGACGCGATGGTACTTTGACATTTGTCGTTTGATATAGTCTTTTGTTTAATGGCTACTTAATAAAAAAGTAAAATGCAATTTAAAAATTTGTAAATTGTTTGTTGTCTTTATGCTGTTTAAGGAGGATGATTGTGAATAAAATAGTATACAAACCTTGGTGGTCGTTGCTTCATAGTACCTCGGCTTATTGCTGACCGCGGCGCTACGCGCCTTAGTCATCAAATTTCGCCTCGGTAATGAAGCACTTCCCACCTCGGTATGTAATCTACTATTATTACAGTTTTGAAAGTGGTACAAGTATGAATATATACATTTTTACTGACCTCGTGCTTCTTCGAGGTTATGTGGAGATGTTTAAAATATTTAAAACATCACTTAAAACAAATGCTGATGACTATTCCATCTTCAATTAAATATAATTATTTTGATTCACTTTTGTTGTTTGATTTGTTCAACTGTTCGAAAATTTTTAGGCAATAATTATAACGGCCTTACGAGAATAAATTGCTAATTTACAGTACGGTTTAGAAAAGAATTGAAACTCCATAACGTTAAAATTCATTGTTTCAAAACACAATTGTTCAAACTATTTCGGGAATTTAAAATTTTGCATATATTTAATTCAAAGTACTATTTACATTTTCAATGTGAACTTTGTAATTTATCGAATAATGGGCATTATTTTTATACCTTCCAATAAAACTCTTTTTTAGGTTTGATTCTTAAAGTAATAGTTTTACTGATACAGAATTAAAATTATATAACATGTTTACTGCATCATCTGATAATGCTATGTCTGGTTTATTGGGTGTTAGAACTTTTCTTTTAATTGATTGCTGGTGTTGAGATATTCTTTTTTACTTTCTTTTACAAGAAAATAAGTATTGGATTTACCCCAAAAATTCAAAATTAAGTTTTCAACAGATCTTCACGTTTTAGAAGAGTCCCCTGCATCCAAAAAACATGTTTTTGTTCATTTTTCTGTCTGTGTGTGAACAAAATACTTCAAAAACTAAAAGAGATGAGACGTTGAAACTTCATATATAAGTTTTGTGTACTATGTAAATGCGAGAGCAAGCTTTTGAAGAAAATCGCATAAGCCGAAGTATGTTCTTTACTCTTGTGATTTTCTTTCGATTTTCTCAAAAACGGCTCTTTTTTCAAACTTTACATTTTTATTACAATGTTAATGTGTACAAGCAAACCGCGCGCTACGCGCTGCGTGTCTTGAATCGGCGCGCACGTGAAATAGGATACGCGAAAGGTCAAGCTCCGAGCCGAGCGCTAAGATAAGAAGAACAAAACCTAAACAAATATAAACATCTGTGAAGCCGGGACGTGAGATTTTATTTTGTGCCACAGACACACAGACAAACACACATTAAGGAAAATATATTATAGATTGATGTGAGATAGGTAATTTTCCAGTTGAATACCTCTAAAATGGATTTCTTTTTTTTGTTTTTTTTATATATAATGTACTCGTAGTAGGTAAGTTAAAATCATTTTTTTACTAATTATAAGATCACTGTAAAAGGAAGTTGTGTGCGAGTATCATGTCAGAAATAACTACAGCTTTGTTTGACCGGTACAATTTGCATTACAAGAAACACAATTATTGTTATCTATAAAAGTTCCGTGCACTTCATTCCACACGTAGGAATATGTCCTAAGACACGGCGAGTCAGTGTCGCCGAAATATATCTTTCGTATATATACTATACAGGGTATCCCAAAAAGAATGAGACACCGATTAATTCACAGATTCCTTAAATATTAATGAATCGATTAAATCTAATATACCTTAGTACAAATTCCCTTCAGTAAGAAGTTATAGGGCCTTAAAGTTAATTTTTTTATTTTTTTGTTAATTTCCACAAATGTACAGATAGCGATTTTAATTTTGGTATACATGCTTACAATTATGTATTGCACTAATACAATTTTTTTCATAATTTAGACTTGACTGTAAATGGCACTTTACCCAGCTTTGAAAACTTTTTTTAACTCTAACTTTATTATATGTAAGATTTTTTGAAATTTTAGGTTATTAACTGAAAGAAAATTAAAAAGCATAAAAATAATGTACTCTTAGTTCTTAAGCCTAAACCCAACCGTTTACCTTAAAATTTCCATCAACGGATTTTGGTTGCCATTAATTCGTGCAATTATAAAGTAGCCATGATCACAAAAACAATGGTCATCTAGTAAAAACCATATATATAATACACATATATTGCTGGTAGGGCCTGGAAACTTCAGAAAACATTACGGCGCCGACATAGTCTCACTTAGAGTATAACGCGTCTCGTGCGCATGCGTGGGAATACGAACTCCGCCTTTAGAAGCTAATTTTAAACTTGACCACTTCCCCATTGGGCGGACGACGCCGCCGCGCTTGCGCACAGCTCACCGTATACATGAAGGAGTTGGTTGTGTGTCTCACTTCATCGGTAAGGTTCCCACTCATAGCCGCTAGCAATATAGTAAGTATTAGATATATTGTAAAAACCAATAATAAATCAATTAATGACATTAGTGACAAAAGAATTTGTTTTTCTATGTTTAAAAAAATGCTGCTGCATAACGAATTCTCCAATGTTGAAAGGTTCGTTGTGTCGCAGCATTTTCGTAAACACAAAAGACAAAAAACTGATGTCACCAACGTCATTATTTGATTTCTTATTGTTGTTTACTGGATTACAATCATTACCTATTGTTTTTGTGACCATGGCTTCTTGATAATTGCACGTCTTAATGACAACCAACAACCTTTGATAGGCATTTTAAGCTAAACGGTTGCTCTTACGCTTATAAACTAAGAGTACATTGTTTTTGTGTATTTTAATTCTATTTCAGATAGTAACCTAAAATTTTAAAAATTGTTACAGATAACGAAGTTAGAGTTAAAAAAAGTTTGAAAATTAGGTAAAGTGCCCCTTACAGTCAAGTCTAGTTTATGAATCTTTTCGGATTAGTGCAGTACATAATATTAAGTATGTATACCAAAATTCAAATCGATATCTATACATTTGTGGAAATTAACAAAAAAATAAAAAATAACAAATTTAACTTCAAGGCTCTATAACTTCTTACTGAAAGGACTTTGTATAAAAGTATATTAAGTTTAATCGATTTATTATGATGCAAGGAATCTATGAGTAATCAGTGTCCCATTCTTTTTGGGACACCCTGTATATAAAACTTAATGCATGTCCAAAAATCCTTGCCACTTACAGAGGACGTGGAAACTTGATATTTTGTTACAGGCTTTAGATTCCCAATAAAGGAAAAAACTTTGGAGTGAAAAAGTGTGGTTGTCATGTGTAACTTAAAATTTGGCACCCTTATATAGGTTTTAAGATTCGAATAAAGGAAGAAATAGGACAATCACCAAATCATCTCCCAGCCCTTAGGACGGTGTTCTCCAAACTTTCTTGAGGGCGGCTCTTAATACGGCAAACATTAGATGTATACACTACACAGTGTGTTTCATTTATAATGAAGGCACCTACCTATATTGTTTATATCTAAGAATAATCATTTTAAATTGTGGAGGCGGTACAGGCCCCTAAGGGAACTTATTTCGATTATTTCCACCTTTGCATACCCGCTTACTATGATTGATTAAAAATACATATTTCTTTTAATTAAGAATAATCTCATTAGACCAACATCTAGACTTTTCTTTAAAAAATGCTTCAAGAGAGTTATATTGCTAGACTCTAAATTTTTATTACAAAAAATAAGATTACGTAAGAAAAATGTGAAAATTCGATTTCAAAATATTCTCCACCATCGTCAAATGTTTTCAAATAAGTACGTCTAATTTTTTGTGGTGAACTTAATTATTTTACTATTAGAATGTAAGTAATTTGACTTTTTGTGCAATTTTTTAAACATGAATCGCCATAGGAAACCCTATAATCACCTAACAACTGATTAAGACCTTTTGTAAAACGTAGACATGAATGGAAATTTTTATTCATACAAAATTTTATGATTTCCACTTTTGCATACCCGCCTACTTTGCTTGATTAACAATGCAAATTTTAAGCCAAATTCTCCAAAGTAATAATAATCGCAATATCACTAAAGATAGAACTATGTAAATTCAAAATACTCGAAATGTACAACTTTAAAGATATAAACAAAAATTGGTTTTAATTTTTTCGTTTTTCAGAAAGTTTATTAGATTCCTAAGTGATTTTGAATTTTTACTAATCCAGTTCCTCTTTCAAAAGTTGTCAAAAAAAATATATCGTTAGTACCTAAATTCTTATTTCGAAAAATAAGAATGTTAAGTAAGAAAAATGTGATAATTCTATTTCAAAATGTTCTTCACCTTCCTAAAAAATATTCAAATTACTGTACGTTTTGTTTTTGCGGTGAACTTAATTATTGTACTACTGGCATGACATTGCTAACAATTTCAAAATAAATTATATTACGACTTTTTTGATCAGGTTAGGTTAGTTTAACAACGTAATCGAGCAGGTGGTGTAATATTAGACTTAATTTACATCAAGTCGCAGGCAGTATAGTTATTTTGATGGTAGTGTAAGCATGCATTATTTTGACACATAAACCAAATACACATCGAAGTTTGTGTGAATTTGACATTTTACATGAAGTGAAATAAATTTTACAAGATCAAAAAATTTTTGTTGAAGTTCCAATAGCGGAAACAGTTTTACTCTGATTGGTGCCAATAACAAAAATACAAAATTATGATTCACAGGGCGTTTTGTAGCCGTATATGCGGGGTGGTTGTGAAATAGTTGGCCAAAATCAAGAATTAGGTTAATCTCATTATAAGAATGAAAAAAGTTTCTATAAAAATGAATCATTTATCCAACATTGAATTGGCCGATATTAACCATACATAGAGACATGTGAATGAAAACTCTCGTTTTGCTCAACGTCTGTAACGGGATACTTTTCCACAACGACATTGTCCTACTAAGAGTACTTTTGTCAGCATTCATCGAAAACTTCGAGAGACTGGTGCTTTCAAAGTTCGCACTGCTGATAGTGAAGTTCAAAGATATTCACAAACCGCAAATATGAAAGAAGAGTTGCTTCAAATTATAGAGCAAGATCCCACAAGCAGTAGAAAGATTGGTGCTGAAATTGGTATATCTCATCAATCAGCGCTAAGAGTTATGAGGGAACATCAACTGTATCCGTACCATGTACAGTGAGTACAATCACTTTTGGTAACTGTTTATCCTCAATGTCTCCAGTTTGCACAATGGTTTTTACGGAATTGTTTACAACCTGGTTTTCATGTTAGAGCACTTTTTACTGCTGAGGCTGTGTTTACAAGAGAAGCAATACATAATAATCACCATTGGACAGATGAAAACCCACACGTTATCACTGAATCTCGACAGTAACAAATTTTTTCTCCATAAATGTTTGGGCTGTCATCGTAGAAAATAAATTAATGGTCCACATTTCTTGACCCCTTAATTATAGGCAAGTTCCATTATTTATACGCAACGAAATTTATTTCAGAGAACATCTGGATGCATAATATCCTAATCGGTGGATTGGGCGAAGTAGACTAATTGCCTGGCCTGCGCGCTCCCCAGACTACGAGGACCGGATGATAATTGTTTAACCTCCGCGTAGTTGGCGCTGTCAAGTAAAAAATAAATGCATATTTCTAAACTGTCATCTTTTATTTGACAGTACTGAAAATATCTATTTCATTTGTGTAATACTTTGTTCATAGCAGCCGCTTATTGACAATCTGTTTTGTGTATTTTTAATAATGGAAAATATCGAGCATCGCGCCGTCATTAAATTTTTGTTTAAAAAAGGTTTGAAAATTGCTGAGACTTTTGAGGAAATGATCAACGTATTGGGTGAAAGTGCACCATCATATACCACGGTAAAGAACTGGATGGCTGCGTTTAAACACGGTCGTACGAACATAGAAGCCGAACACCGCTCTGGAGCCCTAAAAGTGTCACAACTCCGAAAATGGTGAGCAAAATCCATACTATCATTTTAGAAGATCGGCGATTGAAGTTAAGTGAGATAGTGAACATCGTGAACATCTCAAAAGAACGGGTAAATAATATTGTAACTCAAGAGTCGTGTTTGAGAAAGCTCTACCTAGGATGGGTGCCGCGTTTGCTCTCCCAAGAGCAAAAACGTGTTCGAATGCAAATGTCGCCAGAATGCCTGGACCGTTTTCGGGCAAATCCGATTGATTTTATGAGGCGATTGATAACCACTGACGAAACATGGGTTCATCATTATAGCCCAGAGACGAAACAGCAGTCAAAACACTGGATTGAACATGGTTATCCACCTCCAAAGCGTTGCATGTCAAATCAGCCGGTAAAGTAATGGCATCTGTTTTCTGGGATGCCAAAAGGATTTTAATGGTAGATTATTTACCTAAAGGGCAAACCATAACTGGGGAATACTACGCTAACCTGCTCAACAAATTAAAACAAATGATTCGACAGAAAAGACCTGGTTTAGCGCACAAGAAAATCATTTTGCATCAGGATAATACACCCCACACAAGTATTGTAGCAATGGCAAAAATTAACGAATTGAAATATGATTTGCTTCCGCATTCACCTTATTCCCCTGACCTAGCTCCGTCGGACTTCTGCTTATTCCCCAAACTCAAAATCTTTCGAGGCGGACAACGATTTTCGTCTAATGAAGAGGTACAGTTCGCGATTAATAAATATTTTGCAAGCCTTGAAGAAAGCATTTTTCGGGATGGGATCAAGGCTTTAGAACATCGTTGGACAAAGTATATTGAACGTTTAGGAGACTATGTTGAAAAGTAAAAGAATTTGAAAAGTTAAAATCAGTCTTTCATTCTTAGGCTAAGCAATTATCATCCCGCCCTTGTATAATTCTCTGGATTATTTCTTTTGGGGGCACCTAAAGAGTCTTGTTTATGCTGCTCCAGTTAATAATGTACAGGAATTACGAAAATTTTCGAGCTTATTCGACAATCAATGAATGACTTTTTTGAGTCGGCTATCGTCAAAAAAAGTAACATTCTCACTCTCTAAAATCAGTAATTTCGCGCACTTAATACAAAAATAACATTTTTTCTATAGCACATGTTAAAGTGAGCTTTTATCAACTCAAAACAAAAGGTCAAGTTTTACTTTAACAGCAAGGGTAGATAAAGTAGCACTTTAAGATCAAGTATAGATAAAGTAATTTAATTTTCTATCTTTTGTTTAAATTAAATATGACAGCTGCGTATTATCGTAGCCACCCAGTACAGCTAATGACATTTTGAAATGTGATTGACTGTCCTTATTTTCTTTTGAAATTCTTAAAATTCTTGCTATAGAAAAAAATATTGTATTATACACGACGATAAAGTTATTTCTATCCACTCTTGAATCATTTAACGTCGAGACTCATGGATAAAATTTAACTTTATCGTCTTTTATAATAAATTACTATTTACAATAAGGATTTTTAAAGGAATTAGATTTCATAATTTGACATTTGACATTTCGCAATAGTAGATTATGTTATTAGGAGTAAAAGTGACACTTTGTTAAGTCATTTTGCTGTTGTAGATGCTTAATTGCATTTCACGCCTTTAGGGCAACTTGTTGCTATTTTAAAACCATTTTCAATTTTTGCGCACTAGCACAATCTCATCTTCCGCACATTTGATACAGGTCATTTTGTATTTTAAGTAGCCACCTAGGCTTTAGGGCAGCGTGCCCGTATGCTAAACCCTTTTAGTTACTTATTTGGCTTCATCGCCTAATTCTATAATAATGATTTTGCACATATTTGGCCCCAAACGCAGTATTTCTCGTCAGTTGGAGCACCCCTTTGCTGCTACTTTGGCAGCCGGGTGTTATCGCTCGCAAGAATTCCGAAACTTCTAGAAATCACTCCGTTGAGGCGCTTCGCCATTGGCTGTCTTTGATACCGGAATTAATTTGTTTTGTGGAGCGCATCGCCATTGGCTGCCGAGAGTCACGTGGCAAGGCCGTTTGGCTCACGCCACTTCAAGCGTCCTAACGCTTTTTGCTTGGGAGAGTTCAAGTCAGGCCGTTGATCGAAGAAGTCGCAGAGTGTGCTGTTTCGCGGCGTTCCCGCTATTTGCGGGGACGCCAGCCTGTTTTTCCCGTCTCGTGCTGTTTCAGCGAATGTTGTCGAATATGCCATCCTTTAAGAGGTCGCGTGTGGTTGTGTGAGTGGCACGTCTTTACGCCAAGGCGTAGGTGTGTGAAGGGCTTCTTGGGGCCAGTTCTGCGTTGGTGAGAAAGGGGGCTTTCCCTTTGCAACTCGCTGTTTCGAGGATCTTTCTAGGCAGGACGAAGTAGGCCTCTTTGCCGCTGTAGTGTGCTCTCAGGAGAGCGTTCTAACGCCGCCATCTTGTCGGATTCCAGCCCGTTTACCCCTAATGCCGTGTTTTGGCGATTGAGCTGCCACAGACTGCCGCCTTCTACCAACTGACTGCACGCCACTCTCAGGGACCGTCTGCGGACTAAGGTATTTGTAATTGCAACCATTTAAACATAGTAACTGTCACTTGTGCGAGCGTTGGTGCTTTGTGCTCAACTTTATGTGGGCGGATGAATGCCCCTTGCTTGCTTGTCGCGGCTTTTAATGCCGGTTTGAGGCCACCATGCTGCAAGACGCTACTTTGGTAGCCTGGTAGTAAGTTCATGTGCGCGAGTTTCGCGTTTCATCGCCTAAATAGCTAAAGAACTCTGCTCCTATGATTTCGTGTTACGTTTGTGCTAATTTTTAATTCAGTAACGTTAGGTGCGCGAGCTTCGCTATATTGTACCGATTAATACCTAAATAGAATTAACGCCTCGCCGTGCTGAGCCTGGCGCGCCCTAATCTGTTCGAGTTTTTCTTGTTTATGTTTGCGAGGGTTTTGTGCTTTGCTTCCTAGGTGTTAACCGCAGGTCGGCGTCTGTTATCGCGCACTAACGCGCCCTTTTGCCGGAGCGCGTATTTCTAAACTGTACTCTAATATGTAAAGGGTCGAGCCCACTGCGGCCGGCCACCCATAGAGTGTTGTTCATTAGCATAGCGCGTCTATCAGCTGGTGCTTAACGTAAGCAGTAACATGAGGTTGGCGGCACGATTTGCTGCCCAGATGTAATTAGCAATCAATAGACGCATATTTAGTTAAGGGACGTATTATTCCTATTCGACCTGTGCATGCTTTGTTTCAGATAGCGCCTTTTACAGTGTAAAGATTGGTGTACGGCGAGACGTGAGAGATCAGGGCGTGCAGGTAGGTCCAGTGATTGCGCAGTCTCGGCCAAAGAGTCCCAATATTACCATTCCAGTACGAAATTGTTATTTGAGCTTGCAGCTCATGAGAATTCTTATCGACGGAGTGTCTTGAATGCTTCGCTCCCGTTTAACCGCCCAGGCCCGGTTATTCGAGTTAAGACAGGCTTGGTGGCGCCCTCATAATTTTGACGTACCCTATATATATGCCTCAACACGCTTGCCCAGAACGTATCGTGTGACTCACGCCCGACTTCCTGAGCGTTCCAGCCGTAGCCTTTAGCCTGTTTCTAGCAAATCTCAGGGCAAGTGTGCCAGTTTTCCAGGACTGATTCCGTGGTGCGATGCTCACCTTGGGTGGGTGTCGTAAAGTTGTTTTAATACCGTAACAACTTTATGTGGCGAAGCTGAAGTTTATTTAGCCGAACGTTAGTGAGGCAAATAATTCAGCTTAGCCACATAAAGTCACTTTTACTCCGAGTAACATATTGCTCCACCCCTTTGAATAAGGGCGAACACGGCCGGGACTAGCTCAGATATCTTCGATAGATTTGTGGCGTGAGCAAGTAATAGGTTCAGATCCTTTCGGCTTCCACAAAAACTACTTACAACATTCAAAAAAATTAGGGCGCCTGGTTGTCTTCACAACCGATACGAATTCAGCTAGTAAACCCACCACCTACCTTTGGCGCTTATACTGTTGACATTTCAATCGTGCAGACGGGAACGTGGTAGAAAAATATATTAATAAAACCAATTGTTAGCATGGGGACATTTACTCAATTAAATATTTACTAGCAACAAGTGCAATACCACTGTAGCCTAATGGCTGATAATTGTCAAGCAACTATACTAGATTATTGACTTAAATAATTTCATAAGGCCAGTAACCAATTTATGATAAGTGCAAAGGAATTAATTACAATAAAATCACAATTGTGCGGAACGCTACTCTGGCATTTGCGTCTGCACAAATAAGGAGTACATACAAATTCAGCAATTGAGATTAATTAGGATTTACGCAATAAGCGTCAATTGCAATTTTAAAAAATATGATAGCGTACGTAACAGTTGTAAACACCTAAGGCCTTAAGTTAGCTGTTATTTTATTTATGCGGCAATCCGCCAGTACCATAAAAACGCTGAATTAGGTTGTACTTACATAATACACAAGCAGGTCGCATCTTGGGGGTGTAGTGCGCCGCAATATCGTGATGGGAGAATCCTTGTAGATACTGATTGACCTCTGCACGTCTCATAAGTCGGACCTCGATGCTAGTTAATTCGAAGACATTATCGGGACGCCAATTTGTTAAAAAATTGCGCCGCAGGTGTCGCGATTTACGCTCTGCGAGTGCTTAGCCCCTAGTCTATCCTTTTGTTGGCACTTTGCTTGCCCTTCTTTTCCGCCTAAACGCCAATGCACGGAAGTTAGTAAAGGAAAAAAATAAGCCAGAAGAAATCTCACCTAAAGCTGGAGAACGGCGGTTCGCGGATTATAACTAAAGTGATCTTTCATTAGTTAAATCTGTGCAGACTGCTTTGACTAGCATCATCCCTTGCGGCGCTGTCAATTAAAGCAAAAGCTGACTTCTTCGTCTGCTAGCAAAATCGAAAAAGGAAAGCCCTCGCTAGGATCGACGCGTTCGAGCCAGGAAAACAAGCGGCTGTTATCGCCAACCACACGCTCAAACGAGATAATGGTAGTTTATACCTGCCTCAATTGGCATATATCGTGGTCCAAAAGTAGTTAATAATTATTAAACGCGCTCGTAAAACGGGGCGTTACAATATACTATTTTATCCGCAAACGTATTCAGGTAAATTCCATTAATATAAATTTAAAAAAAAGGATGCATCGGCCGGGAATCGAACCCAGGCCACCCGCGTGACAGGCGAGCACTGCACCCCTGCGCCAACCTCTGTCCTTCAAATAACGCGCTACTGTAATGATATATGAACATATGAATCACCCGAGCTAATAGCACACGGCCACAGCAGCTGTCACACCATAACCAACGGCGACAAATGCTCCGATGCGCTGCTTAAAGGTTTATTTAAATTAAAACTTTTTTGTACTCTTTTTGAAAAGAAAAAGCGGCCTACGATCTAAGTCTAAAAATTAGCAAAATTTTAAGCCATCATACAATTTAATCGGTCCAGTAACTTCGGAGGAGATAGCGAACAAACATAGAAAGAAAGAAAGAGAGCAAGGATTTTGTGTGCTTAGGCAGATAAAGTATTCAAAAGTCGCTATTTTATCTGCTTAGGCAGACACTTTTACCTTGTCAATAAAGACAAATCAGTTGTCACTTTTGTGACGTTTGCGGATAAAATATTTTATTTTTACACCTTAGTTTTAATTACAATTTCGAACTGTTTCAATTAATTTCTAACCATTTACAACAAGAAAAAAAGGATTGGTAATTCTTCCCAAATATTTTCTACATATAAAATTTGGTAAAAATACAAATGCATAGTTTTAATTATAAAATCTAACCTCTTGTCCCATTTTTAGTTTATTCCATATTTTAATACAATATATTTTTGAAGAAGTTAGTTAAATGCTAACTAAACGTTAAATGTAAATATATGTATATTGCTATGTTATGCTAGCTGATAAATTTATTTAAATTATCGTATTACTATTTTGCCCTTTATTTTTAACTTTCAATTCAAATCCGTATTTTACAATATTTTTAATGAAACTCTCTCAGGTGGTTCGCAATATCTAGTAACCCAATGATTGATTTGTCAAATTCTCTTTGTTTAATTGCAAGTTGATTGACTTTCAAAAAAATTGACAACTAACGTCAAATTAATCAAAATTCAGAACGAATATCAAGGTTTTTACAATAAGATCTAATATGTAATTCTTTCACCAATCTATTTTGTAAGTATGAAATTCAATTATATTTTTTTATACCTTCTTACTGGTTATAGCTTTTTAAATGTTTCATTTAACCTTTTAAAACACAAACCTGATTTAACACTTTGCTTGTTAATACTGCCAAAATCCTTCTAAGCTGGATCCTCACTCCGACTGCACTCAAACACCTGCTGAGTCCTTATCCAAACTGCATCACCTCCGATGAATGTAAACTCCCAGCCTCACCTTATTGCCATCCACTTCAAAACTTCCACATCCTATACTGGATTCCTGTCGTTGTCCCCTGCTGCTGTTAACTTCAAGTCTCCTAGCTCCTGTACTGGATTACTGCGGCTCCGATCCCTCTCTGGTAAGTGTCAGCATAAATCTTGTTCCAAATATGAATTTGTCTCTTTTTTTAGATGGTCCTACGTCTTCAATGATACCCACAGGTTTCCCAAAAACAATTCGCTGCACGTACTAACCTCTTGTTTGTGTCTTGTATTCCATTTCCAATGTAGTATCAATAAATCCAATTCTCTTCATATAATGTAATCTTCTGTATTGATTATTTATAATTCACTGCATTGGTTCAATCTCTTCACCGATTGTATTCCTTTATAAGTTCCAATTTATAATATTATACCTCCACCAAGTATATTTGTTTACAGCCTTTTTAAATGGTATTTGATCAAATAATTACATAAAGTAAGGCATAAATTCTGGTTTTTTATTTTCCAAATTCGTTATATTCAAAATTACATGTCTGTTTTTTATGAGTTGTTTCAGTAACTAATTAAACAAATTACAAATTATTACTATTAGACACGATTCTTGTTGCCTCCTATCTACACTTTTTTATATAATCAAAACAGATATTTTATTTTAATTATCATAACAGATACATTTTAGTAGTAACCCTTGGTATTTATTCCTATTCAGAATTTTCTTATTACAGATTAAGTTTGAGTAATCAATCATTATGCTATTATTTGACTAACCAATAATAAGAAAGTTAATTTCATTATACTTTAACATGTATTTAAATCCATTAATTTGCTTATATCTGACTTCCAAATTTATTTGACTAAACTGTTTCTTTAGTATTCATATTTAAATTATCAAAGAATATAGTGTATCATAACAATATATATCTGGCTGTAGTGTGTGTGTATGTAGTATTTTTGGGGAGGCTCTAGCGAGTCTAGCAAGTAGGCCTTTATAGGCCTTTTTTGCCAACCCCATGAACAAGGTCTAGGCATGCAGAGTACCAGGTACCTTAGTCCTACTTAGAATTTTGCCGAGACTAAGGAGTTCCAACCTTATCAAGGGATCTTTTACATGCTACATATCGTAGTAACATGGGACCCACGGCTTTACATCACTTCCGAATGATGACATTCTCACCGGGATCGGGGATCGAACTCTCGACCCTTAGATCAGTAGCCAGAATGCTTACCACTGAGCTATGGAGCCCGGCATATCTGGCTATAACTAATGTATTATGTGTAACTAACGTTTTATGGGATTTCTATTATATTATGACCCATATAATTGTACAGAAATATTTGCAACTATAGAGACATAATAAACGATAATACGATAAAAATTATTTCGGTGGCGCAAATAATTCTCGTATTTTAAATGTCCGCATTCGGCTACGCACATCGCACACGCAGTACGCGCCTGCCTGACTTTTTGGGATAGGAAGTAGACACTTAAATACCTACTTTATTTATAACTATTAAACAATACCGTTGTTATTCTGTGATTATTTGTCAATTATGATATATATTATTAACTAAAATCACAATGCCTGTTGTTTATATCTCATAATTACATCGATACCGCCATAAACGCATGGATACCACCATAATTACATCGCTAATACGGATTTATGTGCATATAATCAAACAAGCCATGAACTGCTTTTATTTATTTTCGAGGTGACAGTTATCAGTCTGTCAGTTTGAAAATAATAATTGTCGCTTCTTTCGTCTAAAACCTAAAATGGAAAACGATAGCGACAATAGTGATGAACTGTGTTGTACTCCCCCTGAGGTACGCGAAGCCGCCAAACAAGCTACAGAAAATTTACTCCCAGAAAAGTCGAAGAAAACTTATGATATCGCATACAGAAATTTTATGGAATGGAGGTTAAGAAAAAATACGAGCTCATTTTCTGAAAACAACGTTTTGGCATATTTCGTCGAACTTGCTGACAAATATAAATCATCAAGTTTATGGACCATATATTCAATGTTGCTATCCACGCTGAATATTTAGGAAAACATCAACATTGAAAATTATAATAAATTACGATCATTCTTAAAAAGGAAATCCGGCACTCTTAGTTTACACCCCCACATACACCTGGTTTACGATTTTTGTATTTCGCTTAAATGTGGGGGTGTAAACTAAAATAAGGTTTTTCTACAGCCGTGATTTTAAACTGTTTCCAAGGGTCATATGCGGCGTGCTTTATGTTGTCTATAAAACACGCCATTCCATTTAAAGCACGGAGTACTTTAAGAGGTTATAAAACCTTTTTTGTGAAGACTAAAAGTACAGTTATTATATCGGACCGATTTGTATGCGGAGCCCCGAGTTCCCGATTGGAGAGGGGCGGAGCCCGATGGCCCCCTTGGAGAGGGGCGGAGCTCCAAGAGCCCCCTTGGAGAGGGGCCAAGCCCTAAGGGCCCCCTTGGAGAAGGGCCGAGCCCCGAGGGTCCTCTTGGAGAGGGGCGGAGGCCGATGGCCCCCTTGGAGATGGGTGGAGCTCCAAGAGCCCCCTTGGAGAGGGACCGAGCCCTGAGGGCCTCCTTGACGAGGGGCCGAGCCCCGAGGGCCCCCTTGGAGAGGATCGGAGTCCCGAAGGCCCCCTTGGAGAGGGGTGGAGCCCCGAGGGCCGCTTTGGAGAGGGGCGAAGCCCCGAGGGCATTTAAGCTAACAGACTCCTCGGCTGTAGAAAAAATATTGAAGCCAACTCGTGTTTTACAGTTTAAAAATCTCGGTCGATCATAAAATTCTCGCTTCGCTCGAATTTTAACATGAGCGACCTCGATTTTTAAATCCTCTGTAAAACACTAGTTGCCTTAATAGCTATTTTGTAATACCTACTTGTTAAATATTTCTTTAAGGACTGTTTACTACTGCGTAAGCAACCTCTTTACGGCCCGGCCGTAAAAAGTGTCCGTAAAGACCACGGCCTGCTAAATTGTATGCCGAACGTCAAAGTGACGTTTGTCACATAAATCCAGCAGCAACCAAGCCTTCAACTCCACATAGAAGAAGGAGCAAAAAACTGCTATAACTCCTGAACATACGCTAAAATAACTTGCTCATTCACAATCTTAACGTCTTTAGGAATATCTTCATCATTTTCTACAGATGTCATAAGTTACGAGCTGGTTACAACTTAAAACTGCTTATAGCCATACACAAAATTGGAAATAAATAACATTTATAAACAACAGTTGCAACGTTCTACGCACTCTCAATCATTCTAAAACATCATTACACAAACCTAGCTTTTGATGAAAATAAATTAGAAAAATATAGATATGACCGAATTGTATGTAGGTATTACAAAAACTATTGTACAATACACGTCCGTTAGGGCCTTTACTGCCTCGCCAGTATTATTCGACTCGCTCTTCGAGCTCGTCTCACAAATTCTCTGGCTCGGCAGTAAAGGCTATCCTAACGGACTTCTACTGTAATAGTAATTTACGATACAAGTAACGTTATCAAGGTTTTTACATTACAAGAGAATAGTTTGAATGAACGAGCGACGTTAGGAGCGAGTTCTTTAAAATTCTCGAGTAACGTAGAAAGCGAATAACGTTACGTATATCGTAACACGGTTTATTTTATCCTAAAATACTAATCTTGAAAAAATAGGAAAAATGGTTATTGATGACACAACAGCGAGTGGTGGTATCACTAGTAAAATAAAAACTCAATACTGTATTGGTGGTAGCACTGTCAGGTTATGTTAAATTTGAGATTTTCAGGTTAACTTTTGCGTCAGTTTGTGTCAAATAACAAACAAAACCTAACCTACTAACATCGAATTTGACATAGACTGACAATACATTTCAGTGCTGTCAACATGTGATTAATGCTAATAAAGTATCGTTATGTTATTTTTCTTAACAACACTAGTGTTGTTAAATGCATCTTAACGCAACTCGTTGCGAAGGAGTTATTGTCATAATAACATAATAGGATAAAATAAAATACTATTACGGCAGATTATTTAGTTTACACCCCCACCTACACCTGGTTTACGATTTTTCTATTTTGTTTAAATGTGGGGGTGTAAACTAAAATAATGTTTACGGGCAGCTTATTTATTTTACACCCCACTTTTTTCCATTGTTTTGTATTGAAGCATTATGATTTTAATTGCGAGATTAGGTTAGGATAGGATAGGTTAGGCTAGGTTAGGTTAGGTAAGGTACGTTGGCGTGTTGTGCCTGGTGTGCGCTCACGGCGGTAGGTGGCACTGGTGGTGGATTGGCTTGTTACATTCTCTTTGCAAATAGCAGAAGTTTATAAACGTGAATAATTTGTTTTACTTAATTTTCAATAAAAAGTTTGGGGTGTAAACTAATTTAGTTTACACCCCCACATACAACTGATTTCTGATTTTTCTATTTAGCTTAAGTGTGGGGGTGTAAACTAAAAAAGTACCCATAGACTATAATTTAGTTTACACCCCCACATTTGGGGGTGTAAACTAAAAAAGTACCGGAAATCCGATGGATACAGGGCTAAAAAAGCAGAAATATTTACAGCAGACGAAATTAGCAAATTTATAAATGAAACCCCAGATAAGAAATATCTTGCGACTAAGGTAAATTGCATAAATTTGCATTTTTTGCAATTATTAATGTATTTAATATTGTAGGTGGCCCTTATTATGGGAGTAATGGGATGCTATCGATCTATCGAATTATATTGTATGAAACTGCAACATGTTCATGACCACGGCAGTACTTTCCTCGTTGATATTCCGCATACAAAAAATAAAAATCCACGTCAATTTTCTATAACTGGGCCATATTACAATATTGTAAAAACCTATAAAAATCTACGCCCACGTCATGCTACAGCCGAAAACTTTTTTCTGAATTATCAACATGGTAAATGCACTGTCCAAGTAATTGGAATCAATAAGTTTAGATCATTCGGCAAAGAAATAGCAGAATATTTGAACTTGCCTAATGCGCAAAAATACACGGGACATTGTTTAAGAAGATCTTCGGCAACAATTTTCACAGATGGAGGTGCTAATACTCTGCATCTAAAACTTCACGGAGGTTGGAAATCGACCTCTGTAGCAGAAGGATACGTTGAGAGGTCACTTACAAATAAAGTGAACACTGCCAATACCATTTTGCAGCAACTTCAGCCATCTACTTCGTCAGATAATTATAATTCAATTCAAAATTCGGATATTACTAGATCTATAAATGCTACAGCAGTTTCTAATAATGTAGTTCTACCTGATAATGTTAATACTGTTTCAAATACCGAAAATAATAATTCTAATTTAGATATAGAGGATATACCTGCTATTAATTTTACAAATTGTACGAACTCTACTGTTAATCTACATTTAAAATAAAATAAAGTAGTTGTAAATAAAATAGCGTATTTTACACGCATATAATAGATATTATTACACTCAGATGGCTTAAAAAACTCGCCATCATCGTATAATAATAGCATCCATTATATGCTCGTATAATAATATACTATTTTTCTCCAACGACACGCATAAGACACCATATTGTCGAATAATTTTGTATAAATAGTTATTTATGCATCTAGGACGAAAAATTGGCTTTTTATGGACGATGCCTGTAATTCCTGGCCGAGGCGATAGCCGAGGCAAGCGATCAGGCAATGCCATAAAAAGCAGTTTTCGTCCGAGGTGCATATTAAATTTTTTCGTCGACCGTCATAATTTAAAAATAAATTAAAGTGGAGTCCGAATTATAAGAGTTGTTGAGGAGGAAAAACGTTTGCGGACAAAAAGCGTTTGTGAACGAAAAGCGTTTGCGGCTGTAAAGTGCGGCCGTAAAGTGTTTGCGGACGAAAAGCATTCGCGGGCGAAAAGCATTTGCGGACGAAAAGTGTTTCCGGACGAAAAATTAATGGTGTCCAAAAAAGTGACATTTTTGGTACGTAAATTCGTCCGTAAAATCACATTTTATAAGGAGGTCGACGGAAAAAGTAATTAATGCTTCTCTGTCCTTCCGATGCACCTCATAACCAGGAATACGGAATTTTTCGGTGCAGATAAAGTGAGTCTCAGTAATACAGGCTATATCTATGTTATGTCGAGACAGGAATTCTATAGAGGTTGAACGTTGGTTTTTTAGACCATTGGCATTCCAATTGGCCATTGTTAAGTTAGTAATTAATGGGTCACTATTTTGATCCATTAGTTATCAATGTTGGAATTAATGTTGTTAAAAATGGCATAAGTTTGTCTAAGTGGGGTATGAGCAGCTCTACTATTTTCGTAATTATGATGAAGATGTAGTCAGTTGATTCCTGCTTCTCTTGGTATGTGTTGATGTTGAGTTTCAGTCCCTGACGGTTGCGTCCTGTGGGTGGCTCGTTTGACGTATTTTCTTGTCTGTATTTTGTTACTTCAGAATATAGTTTATCTGGTGTTCGGATGCTGGCATTAAATGTAGGTTTCTTACTTATCTTTAAGTAGTAACTACAACCTTTGTAGTTTGCTGGATGTTTTTCCAAACAATTAACATACTGAGGATCTTCTCCTGGACGTTTAGGGCATTGAGTGTATAAATGATGGCCAGTGCACTTGACACATCGCTCTTGCTATTTACAGTAATTACGGGTATGCCCGTACAATTGGCATTTTTTGCACTGGGGTATTTATTTGGGTTTCCTTCTTAACTCAACTTCTATCACGCTATAATCTAGTTTTGTTAATCTATATATTTTCCTACTTTCTGGGGTATTGTTTAGATCTACAGCACAAAGGGGGATTGGGTATCTACTTTTGTTGTAAAATCGGGCTACTTTCAGTACGGGAATTTTTTGAGCTATTAATTCATTTTTAATTTCAGTTTTAGTTAGTGAAACGGGGATATTTCGAATTATCACTGAGAGGTTGTTGACTTCCGGATCTTTGAATGTGTGATAACTTAGTTTTTCCTCGTCGTAGTGTTTAGCCATTGCCTTGTAATCTTCTGTGCTTGTTAAGTTAATGCGCAATTGGGTATTTCTAATTACTGTTGTGAATTCGCTCTTAGTTTTTTCCTTGAGGTCAGAGATGATTTCTTGGTATTTTAGCTTATCTGCGTCGTGCAGATAAATTGACGGGATTTTTATTTTCGCTTCTGTAGTATCTTGCACCTGTAGCGACGATGCGGCCTCAGAGGTCTCCATCGCGCTGATTGCCGCAGCGTGTTTGCCTTGATATATTAATTTCCCTGCATTTTCTATCTGTTCGGTCGACACAAAGAATTTATTTTTTGAAAGTAGATTTTCCGGTTCAAATAGGTACTTTTTATTAGGTTCCATTGTGGGTGGTGAGAGATTGGAACTATCTCGCTTTAGGTTTTTGTTATTCATATTGTGGAACTCCTCCGCAGGGCTTCTTGATGGTTTGTTTTTTTTTAAATTTAACTTCCAGTTGTAATACTAGGGCAATAGTAGAATAATAAAGTGATATTACCAAAGGTTTTATCTAGAACAGCCTCGCGCGTATCGCGCAAAACAAACGTTATCACTCGCACTTCCTGGCACTGTTTATGCTTCGAAAGCCAAATGGGAACTCGTACCTCTACAGAATGCCATCATTCGGGAGTGATGTAAAGCCATGGGTCCCATATTGCTACGCTATGTAGCATGTAAAGGATCCCTTGCTATAGATCGTTATTTCAAATTCCGTATAGTGTTTTATGCAGAACGACGTTGAAAGTAAACACGCACCTGTGAATTATAAATAAATCGCGATTTTGTATTTTGGGACATGTAATAACTATTAATAGCTTGCTTCGTCTAATCTGCATTTGGCACTACTTTAAGCAAACTTAGACCGTCGGTCGCTGCCGAGAAGTGGCAACGTCGCCCAGAAAATTTCTATAAGATTTACCTTGCCCTAGTCTTTGCATACTAAATTTGAAGTATGAAACGATCTATAGGGTTGGAACTCCTTAGTCTCTGCAAAATTCTATGTAGGACTTTGACCATATGTGACCACAGACCACAGCAGTAGTTGTCTAACGTACCTGGTACTTCGCATGCCTACACCTTGTCCATAACAAACAAACAACATTTATAAAATCTGTAGCTCCGACCTTTTTCTTGTTTTTACTTCCTTTTACGATAAAGGAAGTATTGGATTCACCTCAAAAAATAGAAATTGAGTTCTCAACAGATCGCCACGTTTTCGAGTCCCCTGAATCCAAAAAACGTGTTTTTGTTTATTGATCTGTCTGTGTTTCTGTCTGTCTGTGTGTCTGTCTCTGTGTGTGTCTGTCTGTGCACAGAATATCCCAAAAACGAAGAGAGATATGGTGTTGAAACTTCATATTGAGATGGTATTGAGCCCGCTACTCAACCCTGCTTGCAGCACAACAAATAAGTAAAGCAAGTCAGATAGCACATAGTTGGGGTAGATCATGGAACTGCAAGTTTGAACGTAAATTTCAATCCGTAATTACATTTGCAAAGAAATGCTGGTAGTAATGAATTGAATTGAATAGAAAATGCAAAGGGCAGAGCTCGTTTCTCATAGATTGGAATCGATAATTCTAAAGTAGCCAAAAATAAGAGGATTGTGCAAAGTTAAAGCCGAACCAAAATAAATAGAACTGTCACAGAAAGGTTTATAATATGTGCGTGTTAATTGAAGCGTAGATGTCAGAATAATTAAATAGGATATGTTTATGAGCATTTTAAATAAAGGTAATAGAAGCAGAATTATGATAATACGTTGCAACGAGCATAAACCAAACAGAACAGGGCAATTATAATTATGGGACAGCAATATTCGAAAATTTGGAGAAAAGCGAACAGTTAATAAAATTACAAGAAATTGACACAGCAGGATGTGAAACAAAATTGGTGATTGAACAAACAAGTCAGTGTAATTACGCTGGTGAAAGACAATTTAAATAACACAAACTGAGTGGCGCTATCACACAGTTTAAAACCAAAATTCAAAGAACAATATTTTAGGAATAAGAATTTTTGTACATAATTTTAATTATAAGTTAAATTAGAGTAAGAAGTTATTGTATTGTATTTGGTCAATTTCCGTTTTGTATAACTTAGATAGGCAATTATTATTAACGACCAACAGAGAGAGACAATTGAATAAAATTATTGAATGACAACCAGTTTTTGTGCTCTCTGAAATTTACATATTTTACCTATTAATCCATTAATTTTATCAGTAAAAAGTACACCATTGTGTCACAAAATTGTTAGTGCACCTGTGAGAATGTGGGGAACATTTTTCCTGACAAAAAATAATTTTTTACCGTGACCACATCCCGAGGACATCGGGGAAGCCAGCGCAGTTCCCGAACATCAGCCAGGACACATTTTGAGTTCCTGAGCCCAAGATTTTAGCAGCAGCATACCAGCACAGCGTATAAGAGGCTCCCACAATGCCAGCAGCACCGCAGGACCCCGCATCCGGCAGATATCACCAGGAGCTGCAGTCCGAATGAGCTACCGCAGCCCTGCAAAGAAGTCAGGTTAGCTTTTCAACTAAAATAGCGGTGTTAGCAACTGGAAATTCGCATGACTACTAGAGCAAACCTTCATGAGCGAGACCCAGGCAGAGTTTAGCATCCATCAAAAATCAAATATCCAGTAATTGCCATAATCAAGTTTGAGGTTATGTTGATCCCATAGCGACACTCCAAAAAAACAATTTAATGTTGTAACAACGAAGTGGAGGTTTTTGCCTGCAAACAAATGAGAATCAGTGACGCTAAGAGCGCGATAATTCAAAGTTTACCTGATAAATAGCTCATAAAATACCTTTTATTAGTTTAAATCCCAAAAACGAAACACTAACCAAAATAAACCGATTTGTGCTAGGAGTTTGACAGAAATAGCGTCTGCACGTTCGAGTTAAATTTATATTCCAGTGGCGTATCACACGAGTTTAATATTAACGTATCAGGGAACCCAGCTTTGAGATATGAGTTATCTTGCCTAACGAGCTAGCCTCTGTAAGATTAAATTGCAGATGGATGAAGTATAATAAAGAGCACAATACTGTTTACTTTATAAATAATTAACGAACCCAGTGAGTATTTTTAGTCAGTCGAAATTTGACCTAAATAAAAGAATATTTGCAGGTAGTGGTAATTGCTATTTATTTTATTATCTTCATTATAATATTACAACACAGATCAGACCATTGCAATATATAAGTTTTGTGTACCATCTAGATGAGACAGCAAGCTTTTGAAGAAAATCGCATAACCGGAAGTACGGTGTTTACTCTCGTGATTTTTCAGTTTTTTTCGATTTTTTCAAAAACGGTTCTAACGATTTTTTTCAAACTTTATATTTTTGTTACATTTTTAATGTGTATTGATGTGAGATAAGTCATTTTCTAGTTGAATACTTCTAAAATGGGTTTCTTTTGTTTTTTTTTTCGATTTTTTAACTTCTATTTTAAATAGAACACCCGGTATATTATTACATTTTTGAAGTTAGCTTAAAATTTTAGAGAAAATTTGTCTCTTCAACTAACGCTCTATTTTGTACGGTTTCTGTAGAATTTGTAATTTTTGTAAATTTTTGGCAAATGCTTAAAAATTAAAAGTCGAATTTTTGGATAATTATATCACTGTATAAGGAAGTTGTGTGCGTGTATCACAACAGGTTTTTAAAAGTTCCGATTTAGTGGGCTTCTGGGCTTTGTATTAGGTTTCTAGTTCATTATTTAATTTTAACGTTATAAAAAGATGTGCTTAGTCCGATTTGCTTTAGAATTTATCCTTAACTTTCTTCCCAACTTGAATATCCTTGCAGGATGATCACGCTCCCAACTCTATTGTTGCCTGCGCACATTAGTTATTGTTTTGTGCTGCGCACTGCACAGTTATGTGATTGTTTTGTGGTTATGTCGCTTGGCTCATTAAATTTTCCAGTTTCAACTGTTAACAACAAAAACGCCGTAGTGAGGGTATTTTTCTGTGGCAGTGAGGAGAAACCCTATATTAAGAAAGGAAGGGTAAAACAACTTCTTGAGAGAGTAAATTGGTGTTCTACGGTTTAACATTTAGGGTGCAAGTATCGCACATGTGTTCGGTGAGACTGTGTTGCCTGTAGCAACTATAGGAATTGTAGTTTTTTAACATCATTTTGATCAGGTAATTATTATAATTAATTTCTAAAAAGGCTGCTGTGAGCATAGATGTTTTCCACCCTGTAACGCATTAGTGAGGCCAAAGGTGGCTTGATGTCAATTTGACGTGTTTGCTCTTACCATGGTACGAGCAGATCGTTGTCCCCTTTTATTCTAAAGTGCGAAGTGGTAAGAGTGATAAGGACAAATACGTCAAATTGACATCAAGGCATTGAGCATCTTAGTGACCCGTAGGTTTAATAAAAACGTAGGGTTTGGTATCTACAATTAACATTGGCATTTAGAACATTAGGTGGCAACTCCTAGAGGTAGTAATGTTTAATGAAGGAGGGATGCTACACCTGTGAGCAAGAATGCGTGTGAGTGACGATAACTCATATTTAAAGTACTATACTGCTACCTCGCTGGACGACGCTTGCGCACAGCTCACCAAGTGTGTAGAAGAGTTGGTTGTCTGCCTCACTTACGTTGTGACCTCTCCACTCATAGCCGCTAGCAATGTAGTAGTATTTCATATATGGGATAACTCAACAAATCCAGGTTCCTCCCCAGGTTTTGTATTAACATTTTGGACAACTATCAGATTTACACGAAATTGTTAAGCTGATTTAAGCTCGATTCACATTTACAGTGCAAGGCACATGCCAGGCAAGAGCGCTGAAAGGGCTCGGAAAGAGCAAGGATTTCTTCAAGCATCCACACTGCGGCAGGTTTCAGTTGTTCTGTACGAGCTTTTATAATATGTTGTCAACATCAACATTAATAAAAAATGCTTTAATATTAGATTAAGAAGATGAGGAACAAGTAAAGCGATGCTAAAAAAGAAAAAGACGTTTTTGGATACAAAACATGCTAAAAAATCGTAACAAAGATGTAAAAAATTATATAATATTCTTCATTTTTGCGTACATATTCTAGTAGCATTTCACCCCTAAGTATTTGAAATTCATGACCTGCTCTATCATACATCCCTCTAACTCTAGTTTGGAGCGTATAGGATCCTTAGCGATTGTCATAGATTTTGTCTTTGTTTTTGATACAACCATATTATATTTTTTGGGTGTTGTAACCAGTCGATGTAGAAATCTTTGTAGATCGTCTTCTACGGATGTCGTACCCGGTCTAAAATTAAACCCGGGTACCCGAAAACAGTACCCGGGTACCCGAGGGTACCCGAAATATATTTAAAATCGTTAGCGTACATCGGAACATTCGTTACGCCGCGAGTTTTAAACTGAACTAAATTGAAATACTACATACTCTCCCATCAAAATCACACAGAGGATGTTTACGTTACTTCATCGCATACTGACGCGATTTAATGGTACTATTGCCGGGTTGAATATTTCCGTGAATGGGATTTATTATATGAAACAAGAAACATTATGTAGTATGAGATGGGGTGATTCTGGTTATTACTGCATGCTTATGTTTTTCTAGAGCTTTATTTTTACTGTTTTTAAGTTTTTATCATCTTCTCCGAAAAAGGCTCACTTACTAGAGATTACATAATTTACTAGTCGGGTACCCGGGTCCTGAAAATATACCCGGGTTGACTATTACCCGGGTCGACCCGGGTACCCGGGGTACCCGCCGACATCCCTATCGTCTTCTGTCTTTGCCATAAGTATTGCATCATCTGCGTAACACACAATATTTATATTCTGGAGGCCCATTTGGTATCCTGGTAGATCTCTGATGCTGTTGATTAATTTTTACATTACTAAACTGAAGAGTACAGGACTCATGGAGTCACCTTGTCGTATGCCGTAGTTACAATTTATTTATTTATTTGTACGGGCCGCAGTAATAATTTTTACTGATGGGGCCCGAATCAAGTACATTGGTGTGTGAAAAAAAAACATGTGTGAGAGATGCATTATGTGTGAAGAATACAATAATTAAATTCGAAGTACAGTAGATTCGTGTGATCTCGTGTGTATATTCATTTTCGACTTTAATCTTTGTTTTCACTTGAAAATTCATATCGTGAATAATCTTAATAATTCTGCTGGGTACTTCAAAGTCTCTTAATATTGATAACACATCACATAACCTTGTGCCTTAGTAAGATCAACAAAACATAAGAAAGCTGGGGTATTCAATCGCCTTTTCGACTATCTGTCGTACTATAAATATTGCGTCTGTAGCTGACCGGTTTAATCTAAATCCCTGTTGCTCTTCATGTATGTGCATATATTGTTGCAGTTTTTCTAGAATAATTTTCGACAACAGCTTATGGGTCAAGCTTAACAGAGTGCTGCCACGATAGCTATCAGGATCGGTTTTGTCTCCCTTCTTAACCCTCCAGTACCCGTTCAAAATTCTAAGACATCAGTACCCGCACCGGTCTCGCAGACCGACACCCCTCTGCCACCTCCACAAAAATAATGAGATATCTTATGGCATTAGTTTCTTGTTCACTAACGTCTTCATAATCAGATATTTCCTGTTCAGTGTCACTGTTCATTTCCCTAGTTTCCAATAAATTATCTTCGTCAGACGATGGCACATCATCATAAAACACGTTGTCGACATTCTCCTCCGCTATTATATCTCGCATCGTCTGTTCTAGTCGCGCCTGTTCTATCTCATAAAATCTGCCATGATTATAATAATGTTTTTTTAGACGACCACGTAATGAAAGTAACATTATCGCGACAGCAGCCTACTACAGAAAGTTGACAATTTCATACACTAGCACGATATTATATCGTGCTAGTCATATCGTAACGGCACAAAGTTATTCACATCACGGCCTCATCACGGCCTGCTTAATTGTGTGACAAACGTCACTTTGACGTTTGTCACACAATTAAGCAGACCGTGATTCAAATATTCCAGACGCTTTTGCTTTATTCGTTGCTCTGCTTCCAACAAGCTCTAATTTTTTTATAATTGTACCAATAATAATATAACGATCAATTTTGCAAACGAAATAAAAACAATTCTTAAAAATAGAATTTACTTTGAGTGGTCGTCTAAAAAATAGTGTTCATAACTCGCCCGAAAGTGCAAATATCTGTGCTCGTGTTTTAGATCCACTCGGGCTTCGCTTCGCTACGCCCTCGTTTGTCTAATCAACACTCGCACGATACTTGCTACTTTCGACGCTTGTCATGAAAATAACTATAGTATAACAGTGTTACTAAAAATGCAGAAAATACTTCCTTCTCCTCACATTGGTCGTATATCAAAGGTAAAAAATAAAAACAACTCGGGTACCCGCTTCGGTCTCTGAAACCGAAATTATAAATAACTTTTAAACCACTGCACGCACGAACTCAAAACTGCATACGGATCTTCAATGGCAATATATAGGAAGGTAGTGAAAATGGGCGGTAAACTAACGCTAGCACTTTAAGTAATATACTGCATCATGTGTTTGCTCGGTCTCACAGACCGTAAACGGGTACTGAAGGGTTAAATATTGGTATTGTTACACTGACTTTCCATTTTTGCGGTATGTTCCCAGGCTTTAATATAAGATTGAATAGTGTTTCTAGTTGTTTAATCAGGTTTTCTCCTCTGTATTTTAAATATTCATTTCTGATTTTATCCATACCTGTCGTTTTCTCGTTTTTTAGTGTTTTTAAAGACATTTTGCTCTTCCTATCTCGTATTATATTTATTTCAGGCTGATTTTTATAGGGTTGCTCGCAGTGCTTCTTCCATTGCTCGGTTTTAATTGTATTGATGCTTATTGTCTCATTTACTTAAGCTTTCCTGTTTCTGAGCATCCCTGTTCCCTATTCTTTGTGAAGCTCTCCCAATAGTGTTCCTTTATTTGTTTTATTTAGCCAAGTTTCTTTCTCGTCTGTAGTTTTTGTGATCTTGTGGGTTCTTGCTTGTCTTGTATTGTAAAAATGCTTTTCTTTTCTTTGCAGAGATTTCTTTTACCTCTTGAGGGAACCAAGGTGTTCTATTTCTGGTTGTTGATGTTCTTATTTTTTTTTCTTAAAGCTTCTTCGGTCACTTTAATTATGTTGTTCTTTAGTTTACCTGCCTCCATTGGCTACTTCACATTTAAAATATAACCAAACTTTGTATGTTTGACAATTACATCTTTACACACATTGCTATTTCAGTAGTATTTTAAAATCAGTTGAAAATTCTTTTGCGATTTATAGATTAGCTACTTACTGAAGTATTTATCTTGGCTTTAAGTTTGACTATGGTGCTATGATCACCCCTAAATCTTTTGTAATCCTAAGAGTAACACCAAATTTTAATGAAATATCAGTTTTCAGGTATTTTACTACATCTGCCTTTGTTTGCAGCTGTTGGCACGGTCGAGCTTCCTGCTGTGGTAGGAAGCATTATCAATAGCATAAAGACCACCAGTGTGATGGGTTGATGATATTAACTTCTTTGCTGGTCAAGATTGGATGGGAACTGCACACCAAAGAAGTAAACGGAAAGACTTCGCGGAGGCCTAATACTTTCTGCAGTGGGCAGATACGGGCCGAAGTGATGATAATGGACATGCTCATTCACATCTGAATTACTACCTTGCTCGAGGTGATTTGCGTGTTCTCCAAGTACTAATATGTATGTATAATCAATAACCTCGTTTTACCTTGCATGTAAGTAAAGAAAAATGAAATCAAGCTTGGCTTTGAAAATTGAAACGTGTCGATTATTAATTCATATTATGTTGATGTTCAGAATGAAATACACATACATAACCTAAGCCATTGCATAACTGTCACCAACTGTCATTTCAAAATTTTATTTGAAAATTAACATAAAAACCTACACTGTTACATCTGCTACATCAATCATTTCGATTATTAAAAACTTTTTGTTCTTGATTAAAATGTATAATGTAAAATTGATAATTTAAACAACTTGACACTTCTACTAGTATAATAACTGTCATATTTAGATTAAAAACATCAGAACTAATAGAGCACGTGACGTAATTTGTTTTCAAAGACAAACTTTATTCGTTTTCATTTGCTCAGACATTACTTTTTGTCTTCTAACTTTTAATATGTTAGGTTGCAAGTGTTTTTTAACTAACCAAAAATTGATTACTGATAATACATAAATACATACAGAGTGGCTAGGAAAATCCCGGCCATTTTTTCCAACTGTTAACACCAGTTGTCGCGTTTTTTTACGATGTTTAGGTATTTGAATTAAAATTAGCTACGCTGCTTTCCACTGTCAATTTCAAAATTATATTCTGCTGTCAAACTGAGAGCGCAGCAGATGTGAATACAAATCTCCAACAACGTATTGCTATCGTGAAATAGTTTTATCAAGCGCATCTACCACCACCAGTTTGTAGTACCATAATTATAATTATTGTTACTACACATGAACTAATTTCAATAGTTCACTTGGATTCTGCGTTATTGTCAGTATTTTAATTTAATTTTTCTCTACTAAAGCGCCATCTCTTGACCGCCGCAAGAGAAGTGGCTCCAGGGTTTTCCTAGCCGCTCTGTACATACATACCTTTACTAATTGTTGTAGCAAAATGTATGCATTGTCTAGTGTGTACATTTATTGGGGATAGTAAACAGTTGTATATTGAATTTATACTTTTACAAAAATCTTAGGTAAATGTATATATTGCAGTTCAAGTGTAAAGTGTAGTAAATGTATACACTTAGTAGACAATGCATACATTTGCTACAACATACTAGTAAAAGTATCAACTAAATATAAAAATAATAACAAAATGAAAATATAGTTGAAGGACGAAATTACCAATAATATTTGAATTTTCATGCAAGATTTGTCAAATAAAATTTTTTAAAAGTAAAAAATCTACCGTTTATATTCATATTTATAAAAGGTCATATTACCCATACAATTATGAACTATCAATATACAGTTGATAGGGAAAATCTTGGAATAATGTAATTCACAAATCTCAAATTTTTAAGCACTTTATTTAAGAAATTTAGCAATATTCAGTTAGATCATTGATTCAATCTACAGTTAGATAAAGTAAAATAAGTCCATCCATCCATCCAATGGCGCTACAGCCCGAGTCGGGCCTTGGCCTCCTCAATTTTCCGCTTCCAACTATCACGATCATTTGCGGCTCTTTTCCAATTGGGTAGTGCTAACATGGATTGTGCATCTTGTTTTACTTTGTCTTCCCATCGCGCCGCTGGTCTTCCTATCGGTCGTTTGCCTTCCATTTTCTTTTCCATAACTTTCTTGGCCACTCCCATTCGTTGAACATGTCCGGCCCATTTCAGCCTTTGTAATCTTATGTATGTAGCGGCATCAACTTCTGCATAGAGCCGGGCTAGTTCATGGTTGTATTTGCTAAAGTAAAATAAGTACACCTTCAAAATATTTTTATGTACGTTTAATAAATTCAATAACCTAATAAAGTAAAATAAATACAATTTCAAAATAGAAATAGGTAATATTATTTAGAAAACCATAATGCGTGTTATATTTCCTACTCGCTAATTGAAAGTCGGCTTTTTTTATAACATTTAGAGCACTGCCTCCTACACTTACAAGCAATGCTGTTAGACTTGACAACATTGCATCTCTGGTAGTTGGTGGTCCTAAATAACAATACTTCAATTTGAAATAATTTTACTCTGTAATTAACTAAAGATAGCTTCTATAATTGTGAATTTATTTACATACTCGAGTAATACAAACATGTAACAGTATATTTATAAAAATAAAACAACTTAACCTGTGTAACCCATAGATAAAAGAACATTTCTGTAATTATTTTAAAGTTTGTAACTTTCTATATGAGAGTTCCGTGTCAACCTTGGTCGCGGTCGGTCGATCGCCTCTAGACGCGCAATCGGAAGTGCATAAACCGCTTATCTTTAACCTTTACTTTAATATTTATTTTTAACAGTGTCGGACTTATTAATAAACTATTAATAGTGTTCAAATTTAAAGCATTAAGGTCCCACTGGGACCTTAAACCCCACTTATAACTATGAGTGCTCAGAAACGCGACAGTAGCAATTTGTCTCCTAATCCTGATGACCCTAATAAAAGATATATATTTGACCCATCCCAACTTATTTCCGCAAATAAATTTTACCTACCACCCTCCACAACTAAAATAATCTACCAAGGCAATAAATGTGACATAAACGATAACACGCAAATGGATGTAGACAAACAACAAGATAAACAAAATGAACAAGAAGCAGAACAGCCCGCGAACGACAACAAACAGAAAATTCCTCCGATCTTCCTACATGAAGCTGGGAACTACCAAGAAGTACTAAAGGATATCCAGGCTATCGTAATTGAAGAATTCAGTACAGTTAACAGAGGTAATTTTTTACGTATCAATCTAACCGATATCAAAGATTTCCGTAATTTAACAAAGTACTACAATTTACATAATTTAAAATACCACACTTACAAAACACCAGACGAGAAAACTCTGTCTGTTATTTTGCGCAGTGTACCTATTTCTCTTACCGAAGAAGAAATCAAAACAGAGCTAGCAAAAGAAAACCTTCCCATAGTCAAAGTAGCGCGATTATATAATAAAAAAAGGTACCCAATACCACTATGTGCAGTAGAATTGACTAACAATGCAGACGCTAAAAAGATATTCTCACTAAACAAACTGAACTATTGCATCATTACAGTAGAACACAGAAGAAAATCTCCCGACGTACCACAGTGTTCTAGGTGCCAATTGTTTGGACATACCAAGAACTACTGTAAATTAACTCCTCGATGCGTTAAATGCAAGGAAAACCACCATTACTCGCAGTGCTCTAAAAATTCTACTGATAAACCAATATGCGTAAATTGTGGTGGTGAACACCCCGCCAATTATAGGGGATGCTCGTATTACCAATCTATAGCACAAAAAATAAACAATAATCAAACAAACATCCGCTCAACTAACACGACAGTTGAAATCAATAACAGAAACTTCCCAACCCTACCTAAACCTAAAAGACAATGGTCGGACACCTTAACCCATGTAGCAACCAACTCAAAATCAAATGCTAATGCACAAAACTCAGAAGAAACACCAAACGAACAATCATCAGATCTCGTAACACTACTAATAAGAACAATAATTGATATCTTAACACCACATATAGATAAAATTAAAACCACTCTAATATCTATGCTCCCCGCACTTCTCAACAATGGCAAATAATCAGTTTCGTATCAATAACTTAACAGTAGCAAACTGGAATGCCGATGGAATTAAAAATAAACGCTCTGTCTTTATACATTTCTTAAACAGTCATAATATAGATATAGCATGCGTCACGGAAACGCATTTAGTCGACACCGAAAAATTCAAAATACCAGGTTATGTCATTTTCAGAAACGATAGGCCAGCACCGATCGCATCAGGAGGTGTTGCTATAATTGCAAAAAATAATCTATCAATATATCCCTTACCAACACCAAATCTAACTAGTCTTGAAGTAATGGAAATAAAACTGAAGACACACAATAACGTTGCAGTAAAAATTGCTAGTGTATACAAGCAACCAAATAAAAGAATCTTGGAAGCGGATTCAACACTTGTTTTCCGGTAATGAACCTACTTATGTAATAGGCGACTTAAATTGTAAGAACACAATATGGGGTTGCCGTGTAGACAATCAAGACGGCCTACGACTATATAACTATGCAAATACAAATGCTATACAAATTTCAGCCCCTGATTCAGTAACTCATTTTCCATATCGTCAAGACCATCGACCCGACATCCTAGACATAATATTACATAAAAACTGTACTCACCCTATATACCAAAATGTGTTAACCGAATTAAATTCCGATCATTTACCAGTTATAATCTCATTTTCGGAGACACCCTGTAAAATTGAAAAAGTACCCCGTCTTATTAACGGTGTAGTTAACTGGGAAATATTTCAAGAGTCGCTCGACAATAAAATGCTATGCCCAACTAGCTTGCAAACAAGATCAGAAATAGACTCTGCAGTAGACCAATTACAGGCGGCAATAAAAACTAGTATCAACGAAGCAACAATCATACAGAACAACCACGAACCGCTAAACTTTCAACAAACTCCTGCACATATAACAAACTTAATCAAACATAAAAATCAAGTCAGAAGGGAATGGCAGCGAACAAGACAGCCTGATGTAAAGCGTTTACTAAATCAGTTAAATTGCAGAGTTAAATTCGAACTGGATACCTATCGAATAAACTCCTACAGCAGGTATATAGAAGAACTCAAAGCGTCCGATCATTCCTTATGGAGAGCAACGAAATGTATTCTGCAAGAATCTCCCACCATTTCTCCGTTGAAGTATAACAACGCCGTTTATTCAAGTGACGAAGAAAAATGTGAATTATTTGCAGGCCATCTAACGCAAGTGTTTAAGACCATCATCACCGACGACAATTCCGAAAACGCTCAACGTATAACAAACCACGTTAGAGATCATTTGCCCGATTCTCCTGGAACAATAAATCACATTTCCCCTATCGAAATAGCGAAGATCATTACAAAACTGCCTAACAGACCATCATCACCGACGACAATTCCGAAAACGCTCAACGTATAACAAACCACGTTAGAGATCATTTGCCCGATTCTCCTGGAACAATAAATCACATTTCCCCTATCGAAATAGCGAAGATCATTACAAAACTGCCTAACAGAAAAGCACCTGGCCATGACCTTATCACGAATAAAATACTGAAGCAACTACCGAAAAAAGCAATCTGTTATATTACCGCTGTTTTCAATGAATGCCTGAGAATAGGATACTTTCCGGATACATGGAAACTGGCACACATATTAATGTTTCGTAAACCAGGTAAAACCCTCAACCATCCTTCTAATTATAGACCAATCAGCCTTCTGCCTGTTTTATCTAAGATCCTTGAAAAAGCCATCCTACATACATTAAACAATGAACTACAGCATTCAAACGCAGTTCCCGCTTTTCAGTTCGGATTTAGATCACATCACTCGACAAATCATCAACTCTTAAGGATTACCGAAAATATCGAAAGAGGTTTTGAGTACAAGCAACACACGGTTGTAGCATTCCTCGACATAGCAAAGGCGTTTGACACAGTATGGATAGATGGCTTAATATACAAAATGTTAAATCTTAACTTACCTCACTATCTGCTGTTAATAATCAAATCCTTTTTAGATAACAGAAAATTTCAAGTGAGAATAAATAGCACATTATCTGCTGTTGCACCTATTGCTGGAATACCACAAGGTTCAATCCTAGGTCCTGTACTTTATAATGTATTTATGCATGATATTCCTCACCCTAACAACTCCGCCATTGCAAAGTATGCAGACGACACTGCAATTATTACTCAAAACGAAAACATCGATACAGCGATAGATGATCTACAAACTAATCTAAACGTACTAAATGGCTGGCTGAATAAATGGTGCATACAACTTAATTATACCAAATGTGAAGCAAAAATATTTACTTTGCGACGCCACACTATATTGCGCAACATAACAATAAATAACCACCCTATACACTGGAATCCATCTGATGGAGGTGTTAAGTACTTAGGAGTATTTCTTGACAAACGTCTAACTTGGAGACTTCAAAAAGCTAAACGAATGCCACGTAAGATTATCCAAACTGTATCCTATCTTAAATCGCAAAATACCACTCAAATTATCCTGCTCCTTACTCATCTACAAATCCTTATTGAGACCAATAATAACCTACGCTTGTCCGGTTTGGGGTGCCACGTCTAAATCAACTATTAAAAAAATACAAGTGTTCCAAAGCAAAGTTTTGCGCATTGCAACAAACGCTCCTTGGTTTGTCCGGAACAGTCAATTACACCAAGACCTACAAATTCCAACGGTAGATGTCTTTATTAAAAAGTGCATAAAAACATTTAATAATAAACTTAGTGAGTGTTCAGGTGCGGTACACTATTCATTAGGAAAAAAAAACTATTCACCGACGACTAAAACGCAAGTTACCGCAGGATCTACTAACAACAGAAGAAGAGCTTAGTGATTGAGGGTCTCCACCGGAGTTAACCTCGCACTGCCAATATAGTGAAAAGTTTCAGTGAATAACAGTTAACCTTTCTGTGTATAGCTAGATGAAGCTGGTCCGGAAAACTAAACAAAAAAAAAAAACTTTCTATACACCACTGCTGATTGAGAGTACAACATATATGCAAAAACTATGGTGCTACTGCTGTAAATAATCTTATTTGAACATAATAAACTTATCTGCTCGGTAACATCTAAATTTGTGTGACGTAAATTGTTCCATAAACTTCTAAAAACTGCTGATGTCATCATTTAAAAACACTTTCACTTTTTGTGCATGTCTTTCCAATACTTGTCTACTTCTACATTCAGGATTTATCCTTTCTTGAGGCGCTTTCGACGACAAATATGTTGGTAAATTTGGAAATACGCTTGGGACAGCATTGTCAGCTAATCAAGGGTAATGCAGCAACAGTTCTGCAGATCCGCACTCTCATTTCTAACGTTTTCAAATGTCTTTTCCATTAAAATGTATTTCACACACGACAGCACTTTTTCTTGGGATCCAACGTTCTCGTGCTGTTGCACGAAGCCATGCTTTCTTTCGGATCTCGTCCATTGGAAAAGAAAATGTTGTTATACTTATACTTCTTGTAAGGTACTGTTGTAGTTGGTACACAGCGTCTTCGTGGCATTCTAAATATAAAATTAAAAGTTGCAAGAAATGCCCTAAAAATGAGGTTAGATTGTTACTTACCTCAGTGAAATACTTAATAAAAACCCATAAATTCTAGCAGCAATTTTACTTTCACTTATCACGAACAGTACAGCAATATACATAAATGTGTTTCTTCAAACTTAGAGCAGTCCAACATATTAATATTTACCCACACGCCACATTTGAACAGACGTTTTTATAAATAAACAGTACAAAAATTGGTCTACGATCAGCGTTGCCAAATCTCCAACAGCATGGCTTGTAAGTGTAGGAGGCAGTGTTTAGAGGCATAGAAAGTGTTACATTTCATTCATGTAAGCATTGTTGTGGAAATCCTGCTGTAAACACTTTCTCTGCTTCGTTTGGAATCAAGTCACACAAAGTAAAACACTTTCTGTTTGTTTTTAAACGCTTCGTCAAACTGACAGTTAATAATTTTTGACAAAACAAGCTTATTCATGGCAACTAGATTGGGCTTTACTTGTTTTGGATTATATTAAAGTACTAGCTGGCCCGGCAAACGTTGTTCTGCCAAAAATAATTTGTCTCTGAAACCCCGTTTCATCACTATAGAGTTTTAATTTTATGTCATGTCCATCGTCTTGGAGTAAATGCCATTTTTGCAATCAGACAGACGTTGTCCTGTCCGAACGTTGGTTTGCCTGCTATTAGCAGGTTCAGCAAAGGTTTTTTCGATTTTCTAATTTTCGATTTTTTTTCATTTTAATAAATATTGGGTGCGGAGGGGGGGTGAAATTTTGGGGTTATATGTTATGATATGCGAGAAATCTTAAAAAAATTTAAAAAGAGAAATTTGTCAAAAAAAAATTTAAAAAATTCTTAGAACCCGATTGCAGCGCCACCTACCGGATCCAATTGTGAATCTAAACCATCCAGGGACCCACTCAAACACACACACAAAATTTCATCAAAATCGGTCCAGCCGTTTAGGAGGAGTTCAGTCACATACACACGTACAGAAGAATTATATATAGTACAGTGTGTCCCCGGATTGAGTTCACTATAGGTATAATTGACAAAAAATTTTACAATTTTATTTTAATGTTTTGGGATTCCGCCCTGCTTGGTCTGAAGAGAATTTTAAGAATATTTACAGTTTTTGAAAACACAAGTTGGCCTTGACAGTGAAGCAAAAACTATTTTCTTTTCAGGTAAACCACCCTTTATGTTCATGATACGGTAAAATTTTACCAAGAAAAATTGTTCATAATGATAAATTATGGCCTTATACAAAATTTCAGGAAGATCTACCTACTTAAATTAAACCGTTAAAATTGTATTTCTTAAAAATTACGGTTTGATTTACGTAGGTAGAACTTCCTGAAATTTTGTATGGGGCCATAATTTCCCATTCTGAACAACTCTTCTTAGTAAAATTTCGCCGTATTATAAACAGAAAGGGTAGTTTACCTGAAAAGAAAATACAATAGTGTGTCCCAGGATTGATGTTACAAGAGGTGAGATGGACTAAACAATTTTGAATGTTATTTTAAGGTTCTGGGATTCGGTCCTGCTTGGCTAGAAAAGAATTTTAAGAATATTTTCAGTTTTTGAAAAACAAGTAGGCCTTGGCAGGGAAGCGAAAACTATTTGATTTTCAGGTAAACTACCCTTTTTGTTCATGATACGGCAAAATTTTATTAAGAAAAGTTGTTTAGAATGATAAATTACGGGCCTATGCAAAATTTCAGAAAGATCTGTTGACTTAGAAAACCGTTATTTTTTAGAATTGTATTTTATTTTCAGGTAAACTACCCTTTTTGTTCATGATACGGCAAAATTTTATTAAGAAAAGTTATTTAGAATGATAAATTACGGTCCTATGCAAAATTTCAGAAAGATCTGTTTACTTAGAAAATCGTTATTTTTTAGAATTGTATTTTATTTTCAGGTAAACTACTTTTTTTGTTCATGATACTGAAAAATTGTATTAAGAAAAGTTGTTCAGAATGAGAAGTTGTGGCCCTATACAAAATTTCAAAAAGATCTGTCGACGTAGATGAAACCGTCATTTTTAATCTAAAAAATAACGGTTTAATCTAAGTCGACAGATCTTTTTGAAATTTGGTATAGGGCCATAATTTTTCATTCTAAACAACTTTTCTTAATAAAATTTTGCCGTATCATGAACAAAAAGGATAGTTTACCTGAAAATTAAATACAATTATCTAAAATATAAGTTTTTTCTAAGTCGACAGATCTTTCTGAAATTTTGTATAGGGCCATAAACTATCATTCTAAACAACTTTTCTTAACAAAATTTTGCCGTATCATGAAGACTAAGGGTAGTTTACCTAAATAGAAAATAGTTTTTTCACATTTTTCATGGCCGACTTAATTTCTAAAAATTAAAACTCTGCTTAAAATTGTTTTCAGACCAAGCAGGGCGAGATCCCAAAACATTAAAATAAAATTGTAAAATTTTTTGTCGATTATACCTATAGTGAACTCAATCCGGGGACACACTGTATAAAGATAGTCCATTTACTTGACATCTGCACTGTCAGTGTCAAATTTTAAAAAAATGTCTTGACTATACCTCAAAATTTTTTTTATTAGACTGTACAGTAATTTAATTGTTAAATAGCATAAACAGGCTAGCCAATAGTTTCTAATTTTGTTAAAATTTTAACTAAAAGTTTTTTTGTTATTTTTCGATCATAATCATAAAATAACGGCCGTTTCCAGTTTCCACATATTCCACGAGCCATGACAACTTGCACATATTTGCGGGGTCCTAAGGTTGTGTCATTCGTTGTATCGTAATCATATGAAGTTTGAATTTTCATTTCGTCAAAAAGTAGGTAACATGATCTTTCCATTTTTGATCGAGACGTGTTTTTAATCAGCGTCAGTACTATATTTAGTAAACCTAAAAACTAAATTAGTTAATTTCCGTGTAAACTTATAAATAAACATTCATAAATATAGGTAAATAAATATAAATAAATAAATTTAAATAAAAAGCAAATTGGCAAACCTGGTTGAATATTTATTTTGTTTGCCCATCTTCTTAAAATGGCAACCGAAGGAAGAGGGTAGCCTCTTTTCCTCAATAAACGGTAGGACCTTAGACCTCCTGCATATAATGAAATAGCAGTAGTGACATCTTCAATAGTCCACTGAACTTGCTTGGCAGTTTTTAATTTACGAAGTTGCTTTTCTGTAAAAAGTTGTTCAACTGTTTTCTTTTCTTCCCTTTCTTCGTGACGTAATTTCTTTAAATGTGTATTTTTGATTTGAAGAATTGTGACTTGTTCCGCAAGATTAGTTTCACAAAAAAAAATTTTGTAAGTAAATATATTGTAAGTTTTAATAATTATATTTTTTACCTTGTCCGAATAGACACAGTTCTAATTTTCTCAGGGAAATTTTCTTCCTGTTCTTCATTTTCATCTCGTCTTTCAATATTGGATACTTCAGGTTCTCTTCTTGCCTCGATATGAGATATTTCAACTTCTTGCTGGCTACAACATATAAAAAAATATATTAAACACAATAAATAAAGAATAACCTAGTGTGTCATGAGAAAAAGTGTTTTGTTTTCTAACACCTAACCTTATAAAATCTATGTAGGGTAGGGTGGGGTTAACTGGGCCGATTTTTCTTTGACAATTTTTTCTTGGAATTTTTGTAAAGAGACTGAAATATAAAACTACCCCAAGTAGCACACTAAAATTGGGCCAATATTGGCTGTGTTATATTGGTAATATCTTTGAAATGTAACGCTTTTTTATAGTGGATATACAGTGTGTCCCAGGATTGATGTTACAAGAGGTGAGTTGGATTAAACATTTTTGAATTTTATTTTAAGGTTCTGGGATTCGGTCCTGCTTGGTTTGAAAAGAATTTTAAGAATATTTTCAGTTTTTGAAAAACAAGTAGGCCTTGACAGGGAAGCGAAAACTATTTTATTTTCAGGTAAACTACCCTCTTTGTTCATGATGCGGAAAAATTGTATTAAGAAAATTTGTTCAGAATGAGAAATTGTGGCCCTGTACAAAATTTCAGAAAGATCTGTCGACTTAGATGAAACCGTCATTTTTAATAATGCAATTTGTTTAACTAAAAAATAACGGTTTAATCTAAGTCGACAGATCTTTTTGAAATTTGGTACAGGGACATAATTTTTTCGACGACTGACATCGAAAGTAGATTTTTCTCACTGTCATTTGACAACAGAAAGTTGACATTTGCCGCTGAGCGTGCGTTTTCATCTTTTTGCCGCTCGCCGAGCGTTTTGGGTTTCCGCGTCAACAAAATAGGTAGCCACGTCCGAATGTTTCCTTGACAACGCCCGTCATTTGTGGAAATAATCGCGTCACATGTCATATAGACTGCGCGAGTAATGTTAACTTGATTGTCAATTAATTTTGGCGATAAAACAAAATTTGATATTTTTCTTTAATAATATGCTCAGTCGTCGAAAAAATAGTATGTATATTTTGAGCTAAAAGTGCGCTTGCCGCTTTTGCATGATTGCTGCTGATTGCAACCAGCGATATTCATGCGCAAGCGGCAAGAATGCACTTTCAGCTCTTAACATACAATGTACTATTTTATTGTGAACAACTTTTCTTAATAAAATTTTGCCGTATCATGAACAAAAAGGAGAGTTTACCTGAAAATAAAATACAATTATCTAAAAAATAAAGTTTTTTTTAAGTCGACAGATCTTTCTGAAATTTTGTATAGGGCCATAAACTATTATTCTAAACAACTTTTCTTAACAAAATTTTGCCGTATCATGGACAAAAAGGGTAGTTTACCTGAAAATGAAATACAATTATCTAAAAAATCAAGTTTTTTTTAAGTCGACAGATCTTTCTGAAATTTTGTATAGGGCCATAAACTATTATTCTAAACAACTTTTCTTAACAAAATTTTGCCGTATCATGGACAAAAAGGGTAGTTTACCTGAAAATAAAATACAATTTTCTACAAAATAACGTTTTTTTTTAAGTCGACAGATCTTTCTGAAATTTTGTATAGGGCCATAAACTATTATTCTAAACAACTTTTCTTAACAAAATTTTGCCGTATCATGAACAAAAAGGGTAGTTTACCTGAAAATAAAATAGTCTTCGCTTCCCTGTCAAGGCCTACTTGTTTTTCAAAAACTGAAAATATTCTTAAAATTCTTTTCAAAGCAAACAGGACCGAATCCCAGAACCTTAAAATAAAATTCAAAAATTTTTAGTCCATCTCACCTCTTGTAATATTAATCCTGGAACCCACTGTATATTGTCTACCAAGGTTTAACCAATATGTAAAATCTAGTAAGGTAAGATATCTGCATAGTTTATTGGTCCCTTGTCGGTTACTCTTGTTGGTTATATATTGACAATCAACATACATCCAACATCAAATACTAACATTGGCTATTTATTGTATAACAGCCATGATCCAATCTTGGCTATAAATATTTATTAGTTATTGGTTGGCATTACATACCCAATATAAAATATTATTGTTGGGTGCTTATTGGCTGTTAATATTGGTGCGCTATTTTCTGTGTAGATTTCCCATATGAGTGTGTCACGAGAGATTCACACCATTGGTATTTCGAGAATTAAAAAGAGCTACGAATTTGGTTAAATATGCAAAGATTTACAGTTGTAATTAAAAAAAGAGGTATTTTTTAAAATTTTTAGAACATCCTGTATATTTTTGCGTATTTAGTAAATTTTCTATGAAAAGGAAATAAGGACGACAAACTATTTTGAAAATAAAAAATTTATTCTTAACATAGAATTTCGGCTTAGACCGTGTAGTATTTTCTGGCTTAATGTGCCTTGCACCGTGTGAAGTCGAGCAAAAACCCGCGCGATGGTCATGCTCATTGGTGGCTCGTATTGTTTGAGTATCTTGAGAACGAGTATACTTAAGGCAGATTTGGCCGTTTTGCTATTTGTGCATCCATATTCGAGTAACGGCGAAAGCCTCAAACAGTAAATAAAAAATTTGTAAGCAATTTTCTACAGAAAACAGTGTTATAGAATATAAAAGTTATGCATTATTCAATGATTGTTGCTGTTATTATTAATTTAGAAAATTGCTTATAACGTTTTTATTTTCAAGTTAGGGTAGAAGTAGTACATTTGAACTTTTTTTCTAAACAATTTAATTTTCTATCGAAATATGCAAAAATACTATCTTTAGGAATCTTGAGAACTAACGTTCAGTTGCTTTTTTAAATTGCAGCATCGTAATCAGCCCAAACAAATTTAGTTTTTCGATTCTAAATTTTTTATACGTTTAGATACCTTTTCTAATAAGAGTAAACTTTTAAGGTTTTGAATTCAGCATTTGCTGTTTCTCTTTCTTGTAGTTTTTTTATGTGGTTAAATAGTTAGTTTTTGAATGAAATTTCTTTGAGGCTTTAAAACGTTTATTTAGAATTACATAATTACATACCGCCTTTTAACTATTATATGTAAACTACCAAAAATACAAATAATAATTTGATAAACATTTATTTTAAAAGTATCAAATAATATACAAAAAAAAACTGCGAATTATAAATTATTTTCAACCTCTGGGTTTATGGTTTTTCTCCTTTTTCGTTCTCCATGGCGATCCTTTACGGTACACAAAAAGATTCCCACCCTTCCTACAAATTCGGTATCCGTAATAGTTGCAAATCGTTTACGAATTGCTTCTGCAAATGGGAAATAGAAGTTATTTTTGAATTGATGCTGTTACTTAAATAGAAAAACACCTACATTTGCATATTTTCTGTAAAATATATTCTGTATACTGTGTAGATCAACATAAACTGCTACTACTATTAGTACATTTAAATTTATTTTTACAATTTTGAATTGTACAACTATAATACAGCCAATTTTATTTTTTGATCTCTGCCTTGAGCTGACCAATAATCACTTATAATATCATGAGTAGTCAAAGTTTTGTCGAATATTTTTGCTGTGGTATCAGGAATGTCCATTGCGCTTAGGTTCGATTAGGACGAGTGCGCTAGCACGAGTCCTAATCCCAAGTGCAACGCTGGACCTGTAGGCCATTTATAGGCGGTTTTATTTTCATTGGCCCAACATGAGGGTACGCGACATTTGGGCGCCGGCGGTTGGGCGACGGCGATTGGGCGACGGCGTTTGGGCGCCAGGCGTTTGGGCGCCGCGGCGTTTGGGCGCCAGGCGTTTGGGCGCTGGAATTATTACATGACGTCCATAAACAAGTTGACTATTAATTTTTCGCTATCGTAAGCGCTAAAGTAACTGAACTCCTTTTTAAAAAGTGTCTGAATGATGTTTTTCTGAAATCGGCAGTAAAGAACGCCGAAATCGTCATAAAATACGAGAAATCGGCAGTGAAGTAATCTATTGTTTTACGACTTTTTGTAGGGTGCGGGGTGATACGTAAACGTCAACCGACGTCAACATAACCTACAAAAGTTGGTTAAAATGTTGTAATTTGTAAATGTACCCCTCTGCACTGAGGTTATACCTCATGTGGTTTATTTAGCTTGGCCTTACGGGCCTCGGCAACTAAATCCACATTCGTGATAGAAAGCTAAACTTCAGTGCCTTGGTATACACACTACTATTTGGTTAAAAATGGCTAAGTTGATTGGTTTTCGAATAAAAAAATAAAAACCAAAATTGGAATTTTCAGTTTTTGGTGATATTTGAAAAACTGAAAATTATAATTATGTTAAATTTATTTACAGATTATTAATTACCACAATGAACCATTTATGATATATTAAGCTTTAATTTTACAATACTTCCAAGCAGACAGGACAGTAAATCCCTTAATGACAGGAATGACCAGATAATCATTTAATGTCTAATGCCATAAGCTGACTTCGGGACTCTACTGGGATCTCACTAAATCTTTTCCTAGAATATCTGGAAGAAAAATATAAATATTAAATGACTAGCCAAAAAAACATTAATAAAACATAAAACTGCAATTACTGTATATAATTGTTGTTGCTTGTGAAGACTCTGTACTATTTACAGAACTTATAGAAGAAGAATGTATATTTTGGTGTGAAACGACTTACTACGAATTTACTTTTTTTGTAGATAACTAGCTAAATTGCAAATACGTTAAAATTTTGCTGTCAACAACCAATACAATAATTGAACTGTTAACCAAATACCTATCTGCAGAATAAAAGCAGCTTCTTTTGTATTAGTTGTTTCAAAATACATTTAAAAAATTGAAGTTCAAGAGTGTAATTTGAGGGTTAAACATTTCCAAATCGTGCGAACAGAGAAAAATTAAACATTCCTTATCTTTATAGGTTCTATAAAATTACAATACAAATTATTTTTATGCTGAACTGTATGGAACTGCAGAGCAACAAGTTTGACTTTACATCTACTAAAAAATATAAAATTGCCACGAATTTAAGATTATTGAAGTTACTAAAGTACTAATGTGGAACGGTAAGGTGAATATGATCCTTGTTGAAAATTCTCACACAAATTTCTAGCAAATTTTAGTAATCTTTCAGGGTTTGTCGGCACATGCACACAAACAAAGAATTCAATTGCTTGAAGTATTTAGGTATTAAATACAATAAGTACCATCGGCTTTTTTCCGCCGGATTTCTTTCCCCGGATCTTTATTCCTAGATTAAACTGGTTTAGAGCGCCATTTTTTTCAAGATTGCGGCACGATCGGCAACTCGAAATGTTGGAAAACTTGGTATTTTTATTAAGATCTCGAACTGGTAAACATACATAAAAATTGAAACTACCCCTTCTGTAGGGCAAGGCTCCTCTCTTGTACTCTGCTACTGGACTGTAATACATACATCAAATTTTGCACTGACCCGTATCGGGCTCAAAAAGTGTGGCCCGATAAAATAAGAATCCCATTTCACTTTCAGTCTATTAAACATTTTGCTAGCGCCGAAACGCCTGGCGCCCAAACGCCTGGCGCCCAAACGCCTGGCGGTCAAACGCCTGGCGCCCAAACGCCTGGCGCCGAAACGCCGTCGCCCAATCGCCGGCGCCTAACCGCCGGCGCCCAAACGTCCTGTTCCGCAACATGATGGTACGTAGTTTACCGCTTTACCATAAGTCCAGAAAACGATGTCCCAGGTTTTTTCCATGCTGGTAATACCAAAGTGCAGAATTTAAAATTAACGGAGAAGTTCGAAACATAGAAAAAAACCGTTCACAAGGAAAAACAAAACACTTGCATTTTATTTCAGTACTGTTTACAGTAACTGCTTCCGATACTTTTAAAAAATTGTAAATTCCAAAATTTCGTGAACCTGAGGGGTATAAATAAAAATCTTCATATGAGCTAAACTTACGCCCATGCAACGTTCCGTTTTTGTTTATTAATGTTAACTGAAATAGGTTGCCGTTTTTTAACAAAGCAAATGAATTTGATTGATTTGTGGAATTAATTTTAAAAATAAAAGAAAGAATTTGAATGTTTTCTGTAGATACGTTTTGATTGGACGTTCTATATTGTGGCTTAACAAAAGTCTTGTTAGATTGCTCTGATAATCGTCGAATTACTTGTTGCAGTGGTTTCTTTCGAGATCGCACGGTTCTAACTATACATATATAAAACAGCGCTACAGGCCAATTTGGTCTATGGCTTCTATTCTCTTTCTCCATGTCCTCCTATCTTGGATCTCTATTTTCCAATTTTTTAAATAGTCTTCTTGTAGGTCCTCTTCTATTTGCATCTTACATGTTTTCTTTGGCCTTCCTACTTTTTGTCTTCCTACTTTTTGTCTTCCTGCTGGTATCTTTTCTAATACTTTCCGTATGGGTTCTTCTTTTCCTCTCCTCATTATATGGCCCAGCCACCTCAGCCTGTTTTGTTTTAGCGTTGTGGTGATGTTTGCTTCTTTAAATAACTCGTATAGTTCTTTGTTTGTCTTTCGTAGCCACGTCTGATCTTCTTTCGCTCCTCCAAAGATTCTTCTGAGTATTTTACGTTCCCACGTTTGTAGTCTATTTTCTTCTGCGTTTGTTATCACCCACGTTTCACTGCCATATGTCAGTACCGGTTTAATTATTGTTTTATATAAACGTAATTTTGTCGCTCTTGGTATATTTTTATTAACTATGAGGTTGTTTAGGGAACCTGCGCACTTAGATGCACTTAGGATTCTTTTTTGTATTTCTGCTTCCTGTTTTCCTTCGCTGTTTATTTCCACTCCTAGGTAAGTCAAGCTGTTCGTTATTTTAAATGTTAATTTTTCAGTTGTTGTTACATTTAGTTCCTGTTTTTCGTTTCGTTTTGTGTTACCCATTACCATGTAGTGTGATTTTTTTGTATTTATTTTGAGTCCTACTTCTTGGGCTTTTATTCCAAAACTTTTTACTAAGCCTTTTATAAGTTACTTGCCCGCTTCGCTCGTTCGTACTCAATCAAGCTATATTTGTTTAGTAAAACTTTACCTTTCTAAACTTGTTGTGTAATATAACAGGTGGCGCAAAAGTCCTCACTCGACTAAGGTCACTATATCAATAAGGTACCGCCATTAGTGATTTTTTCTATCTATCCTTGTCGCACAATTTTCTCCAACTGGGGATAAAAACACATAACCTAACAGATTCCTCACTTTACAAGTGCCATTACACCAAAAAGAAAATTCCCAAAAACTAGTGTCTTCCTTATTGCACTTGGGAAATTTGTATTTGTTATCCTTATCTCACAATTTTCTCACATTCTCAAGCGAGGAATGGAATGGCGGTACCTTATTGATATAGTGACCTTACACTCGACTACAGTGCCTTTATATAGACAGTGGCGACAATACAACTAAGCCACACCCCCGCCGCCATATTTATGCAAATTTCTAACGGGTGTTTATTTAAATCCGTGATCAGAGTCGACTGTGATACGTGTTTTACGTTTGGCAGTACTGAAAACATTTGAGATTTGCAGGTTAAGATTTGCGTCAGTTTGTGTCAAAACTGACGCAAAACCGAACCTGCTAACCTCGAATTTGACATAGACTGACAATACACTTCAGTACTGCCAAAAGTATAACACGAATCACAGGTGATTTAGCATAAACATGGCGGCTAAAACCACGTGATCTAGGGAGCCAATCAAAAATAGGACACCCCATTGTCGCCACTGTCTATATAAAGGCACTGTACACTCGACTTCCTAAGGCAGTAACTTCGTTTGTAACTAAAAAGAATTGGTTCTGTTCGTTGATTATGTTTATTTAGACGTTTAATTTTTTTCCATTCAGTCGCTAAGATAATATCGGTCAAGTGGACACCGCCAGAGTTGATGCACATTCCGGCTCGTTTCACAACATTTTCCATGACTTTTCTCAAAATTTCTGGTGATAAATTCTTCACTTCTAGTCAGATGTTCTCCTTTAGGCCACCAAAATCTGCGGCTTGTTTGTATAGACCCGTGACTTCAGAATACCCCAAAGAAAGGAGTCTGGAACGGTCAAATTGGGCGATGTAAAAGGACAGTTCAAATATCCAAAACGAGAAATTAAGCGGCAGGGAAAAACTTGCTTCAGAATATCCACTGTCGCTCGTGCTGTGTGTTGCACTTTGTACGGGAACATCTTCAAGTGTTTCACCAAAATTATCTGTAAAGATTGTGTACTGGTGCCAAATTGCGTTCCCCGTCGTCTGGTTGATGTTCCAGGGTCGTCTTTTACATCTGCAGCCACAACAGCGATATTCTCGACTGAAAGGATACTCTGGAGCCGCCCACGTTTGCAACTGTCTCGTGTTGAGCCAGTCTCCTCGAGGCAAGCGGTTAACCGCGATAGTGTTTGCCCAATTGATCCCACACGACCAAGAAATCGACGACGAAATTCACGTTGAGCCAAAACTGGTGACCAATTATTTGTCAAAAATATTGACACAATTATTCCGCGTTCTTGAGGAATATAACGATCCATGGTTTAACTATGTGTATTCTGCTTCTCTTTACTTCACAAATGTCAAAGTCGCAATGACATAAGACGCCATTTGCAAAAATGAGAGCATCTTCCGATAGGGTGATTACTTTTGCGCCACCTGTTACTATTGTTCTGTAACAGTAAAATAAACTACAAACATAAATTATATTTCTATGATTACAAAATAACGCAATAGTTCAAATTATGCTATATCGTTCAATGAAGTCACGAGGAAAGCTAGCATGTCTTTAAAATGCTCCTCGCTAGGTTTCAGTGGCAGTAGCAAGATATCAACACAATGTGGTTTTCTTACAAATGTCTCTTCCTTGGCATTCACAAATTTATTTGTGCATTTGACCCTTTTCAGAAACGCCGTAACCAGTTGTTAACATTTTTGCTACTTGTGCAATATAGTGCTTAAAGCTTAATTTTCCATACACTGTAGCAACGATATATGTTCCTATTTGAACAAATTGCTGGATTGCAAGATTCGCTCGACTTTCAAACTCTTCTGACTGAGACGATGAAGATGAGTCAAAAACCTTACGTTTAACACTTTTAACTCTTAATGCCTGTAAAGCTCTCTGTTGTTCTTCTTTCTGTATCTTTTTCTCTTCTTTTAGCCTCTTTTTTCTTTTTTTCTGCATGTGCTGCTTCCAGTTGACAATTTACAGGAGTGCTTGTTAATAATAAAGAGCTTCCCTTTTTTCTCCCTTTATTAGTAATTTTTTGAGGCCGAGTTTAGGGTAGGGGCGCAAAATTTCCGGTGTTACTAAACCTGATGTTGAAAGTTGTTGATTATCAACTAGCACGGCTAGCTTAACACAGTTGTGCTTGTTTGAGTATCAGTTGAAGTGAGATATAAGGCCCTGGTCCCGTATGCGGGATACAGAATCTAGGTCTGTTCAGACGCGGCGACTGTATCTGAGACGCAGGCCTTCAGTCACTTGCTAGAACAGTCCAGTGCCGTGCCGTTATGGACCTAGCATTGCTGTTCTTTGTTTCTGTTGAATTAGTCTGGATGTGCTGTATTCGAAGACGGGGATTGGGCTCTACTAAGCTAATAAAATTTAAATTGTTAAATAATGTACGCTCCATGATCGTTTTATAGTAACGAACGCACTGATTATTCGATTTACATACGAGTTGAAAAAATCTGCTAAGCCTATGATATGATGATTGCGTGCTCTGGCTCGCAAAAGTATGCGTGTCCAGGCCCTGGACACACGTGGATTGTGTTTGCGAGATTCTGGTATCCCAGATACAGAAAATACATGCGTTCGAATGGAGCTGTTCACACGGCAATCAGCGACGCATACAGTATCGGGCTGCAGAATGTCGTTATCTGTTCTTTTCGGCAGTCGGCGATGAATTCTGTATCTCGGATACCGATTTATCATTGGAGCATATGGAGCCGTTCAGACACGCCTACTTTGGCAAGCCAGAACACACGATATCATATTGTAGGCATAGCAGATTTTCTTCAACTTCTATTTAAATCGGATAAGCAGTGCGCTTCTTACTATACAGCGATCATAGTTAAGAACTTTTAAGTCCACATCTGATGTTTTCGTTCTGTGCGGCTTTTATGTTCCTTTGTACATTATGTATAATAGCTTATGTGTTTAATCATACATAATGTACATTATGCACATAGATATGTAGCTATGTATGTACTAATAATTACGTACATTAAACTTCACATAAAACTACAACTTCCATTATTTAATAATTTTTCAGGTCAATTAAACATACATGATATATGTGCATACATATATACCGAATTATTCTAAATAACGAATTTTCTATATTACGAATTTTTTTCGGCGAATTTACGACTTCGTTAAATAGAGGTTCGACTGTATATCAAATGCATCTGCTATTGCTAGCTCAGTTGGGAGACATTCTTGAAATAGTAGTTCATTATCGATGTTTTCTTCATCATAAGGTTACCTACTTCTGGAGGAATATACGTTGACTAAAGTAATCACCGAAAACAGTGTGCAGACAGACCAAAATCAGTCTATAAATATATATCCCAAAATGCAAGTTCGATCAATTACACATGTCTGGCCAATGATTTTTTTATAGAACAAATATTCATACTGCTTGAAATTGTTAATTTGATAGTAGTATATTCACATTTGCAATGGTAAAAATCCATTTACAAACAAGAACACAAAATGTAGTGTTGCCCTTAAATAGATAAACAATTTATTCGTTGGCTAAACTTTCAAGAAACCAAAAACCCTAAACTGCTTGAACATACTTACCGACCGCGACTAACTCAGTGGAGACGGCTGTGCGGTACTTTAAGTTTTCCAATTAAATTGATTACATAAGACCGGTAGAGCACCAACGAATTTTGACAGTAACGAGCGTGCTCAGGCATAGAACTAGAATTAATAAATTCCAGCAGTCCAAATCTCCTGAAAGAAAGTTCTAAAAGATCATCGGTAGCAGTAACAAATAAATAACACCAGAATGCAAATATCACGGTATAATAGGCATAGGTATTAAAGCATACACTACAATCAACACTTCAATAATAGTAGAAGATTATTCAACTACTCGCAGTATGCTCTCAACAATTACGAGTGCTCTATTATATGCAGGATTGTCCCATACTGGGCTAACATAGAGTGAAAACATTTAATACAGTTACTATTACACAATCGACTATAATTTACCGTAACTGAACAGCAAATTAAAAGCGGCTGAGTGGTCCTTATATGCCTTCTCGCAATGCTTCGGGAAAATGAATGTTTGAATTACGCAAGCCGAAATGCGGCTGCACATAATTAGCGATCGGATAAGCCATAATTCATCAGTTCACAGATCGTAGTGTGCGTAATGGTTATATAAATTTAGTTTAAAATAAAACCTGATAGCGGCTTCCATCGAGCACTTCCAGAATACTTATCGAGGGTTCAAGCGTGCTGAAGAATTTAATCATCGAAGTGTGGCAAGGCAAGGTTGCACAGATAGCGACTTCAACAACTGATTTCCAAACTCGGAACTAACTGGCCAAAACTGGTTGCTTGAAACCCAAAGTAAATGCATGAAAATCATGGCAAAACGACAAACAATATAAAGCGGAATTCGCCCCGTATGGACTGGGCAACGGACACCGAAGGGTAGGTGCAGCACGGTATCGAATCCGCCAGAATAAGGCGAGAAGAACATAATCTCCAACATTTTGTTCAAAATACAAAACTGAAGGCCCGTACAGCGGCAGGACAAAAAGCCACCATGTGCAAGCATCAAACACCTCCGCGGAGCTCCGAGACGAAAGGAAACGCTCCAACAAAAGAATGCAACCATCGAGAGCATTCTGGCTGCCTTGCGGTCAAGCTAGGCCAAGGAAACGCGTGCATAAAACGATAAGTCGTGCCAAAGAAATCGCAAATTATAGATGGCGCAAAACCAGCATTGCTGAACTAAAGGGACTACAGAAAAATCGTAACAGTAATATAGTTTTATAAAAATTTCATTTTGTCAATGCGTGAGACTCAAAAATTGCTATTTTTAGATAATTATAATGTGAATAAACAATGTATTTAAGGTAAAACCGATAAGACTGACTTTATCATGGCCAGCAATGGCCTGGTAGTATTAAAGTTAAAAATTAAAATCGCAATCGGAAACCTTGAAGTCTAGTAATTCAGAAGGAAAGCTTGTTTGAAATAAGAATTATTTCATATTTTTTAACAATAGTATGAAGCTGTACGCGCTTTTTCATTATTTTCAACTGTAATGCTACCTGGGGCTTTACAATGATTTCTGGTTTATATTTAATGTGGAAAAGTAAGTCTGTAGCATTATTAATTGTGCCCTTTGTGAGTGGTAGCTTTTACTTGGGTCAGGGTCCTGATTGCTTACACTTTGACTGATTTAAAGGAACAAGACTTAACAGAAAACATGTTTGTTACATAATATGTACAGAATAAAATAAAATATATCATATGCTGAATTATGTACAAGTTAGAATCGTATTTCGTTTTAAATCCTGCGGCTGGTCCCTGGATGGGTAGGCTGCCTTTCTTGCATTGGTGTGTGCCAGCGATGTTTCCACCGTTCGGTTGCTGGACAGGATAGTATCTTCGTGTTTGGGTTGGCAGTACTGTAATACCAAAAATAACTTAAAAATTACAACTAGTGCAGATGTAAATAAACGGGAGATTCTAATTTGATTCGATCATAAAGTGTCTTGACTGAAGCTATAAAGTGATTACTTTATGCAAGGATCTGTGCATGTGACTGATATGATGATAACCCAGCTGTACTTGACCTTGTGCCTGGATTAAATTCCAGTCAGCTGTTATCTAGTTTTCAGCGCGAGGCAAGGTTATTTTACTATTCGGACAAAAATGTAATTTAATAGGGTGAGTACGTCGTTTTACTGCCGTAGGGGGGACAGCCAGTTTCATCGGGGAATACTTGCTTTTAAGATCTAACGATCTACACTTGGGGAAACTTTAGTGACACAGTACTCAACTGTACGTAACTTTAATGTTTTTACTATGAGCTTTTAATACTTCCTGTGAAATTGAATTATTGCATTTCCTTATTTGAGTGTGTTTGAAACTGATTTCTTTCACGTACGATAATTTTAATTAACGAATGTCGAGTACAACTATTCGTTAATTAAATTCTAGGAGCCTCTGCGAACTGTCAGGCCGAAAAATGAATCCAATTTATTTACTACGATATGCCATTCATAAATTAATTGCACACAACTAGCCGGAAGGGACTCAGAGGAATTTGAATGCAGTTTATTCCGATTCCAGATATAAGCTGATTCAAATCTGTCTTTAAACGGATACCTGGTAATCTATTTCGAGTTAATCTCGAAATTTTCTGGTGTGTTTCTGGTACTCGAATAGGCTGAAAGCCCGGGTTAATTTCGGGTGGCTCAGCTGAGGCAAGCTCGAGGCTTACCTCAGCGGAGGCCGCGGGATCGGCCTGGAGAGGCGACGCACAGTGGTCCAGAATCGTAAAAACGTGATCGAAAATCAATTTTTCAACTATATTTTAAAAAGCTGAAAATTTTGTCTAGTATTGTTTTAAAAGTGTACCATCATCTCAGAGACTTATGACTTATTTTGAAGTTGCATTAATTTGTAGCACGCCTTTAAAGTCGCTGAAAAACAGAATATTTGCGAAGAGAAAGTTATGCGCCAAATAGAGGTTTTTGTCAGACTAATACTAGCTATTACAAAACACATTAGGACAAATTGAGATAGGTAGTCATATTAAGCATTCTTTGAACTACAATATGCAGAAATTACTTGAATTTTATTTTATACCTAGACTTCTGTAGCAATTAATATTAGAATACTAGTTTTACAACAAATATTTGGATACAAATAGTTCTACGACACGGAAGAATTCCGAAGAATTCATTAAATGAGGTTTATCAGGTAGCATAAGGATAGGGGTAGGTAATTACAAAAGCTTGGTTTGCGCTTTTTTGCGTTTTGGGAAATATTAATTTTTTTCGACTGCGAGTACCGTGCGTTAGCATCAGATCCAGGGTGCAAAGATTTAAATCATGATTTAAATCATCCGATTTAATTGTCATTGTACTACAATGTACTCAACAGGCTGCAAAAGCGAATAAGGAAGTTTTTGAGCTACGAAAACGGCACGTACAGCAACAATTTCGAGAAAAGATGGGTCTCATTGTTGATGTACCGAAACCCGGTTTTGGAACTTCCAATGACGGCAACACAGCCAGGCGATTTTTTGCCAACACCCAGTTATCAGCCGAAATAACACGTAAACTACAGCTTGATCTACAAGAAATTTATTCGAAAATAATATTAAATGTTTTAGGAATTGACCAGGATCTTATAAATAACGGGTGTTCATAAACAGTCGTCATCCCAGTAGGTTTTGACTTCAGAAACGTATGTCTATTAAAATTGAGAAAAGATGCGCTATGACAGTACTCAATGACGTTTCATTGTGTTGCACGAATTAATCAAAGACATAACATTTTGTTTTTCAAAGCAACTGGGATGACGACTGTTTATGAACACCCGTTAGATTCCGCGTTATTTTAAAAGCCATCAACAGCGGCTACGAAATTAAAATTGCGGAATATGAACGATTCTGTTTAACCACGGCCGAAAAATATGTATCATTATACAACTGGTACTACATGCCACCTTCAGTGCATAAAATTTTAATTCATCTCGCTTCAGTCATTAAGGACACCATTATACCTATAGGCGAGTTGTCAGAGGAGGCCCAAGAAGCAAAAAATACGGAAATATCGGGAGCATCATACAAGGAAAATATCACGCCTAACAACAAATGAAGATTTGTTCCATCGTTTGCTGCTGAGTTCCGATCCAAAGCTGAGCACGTTTGGATCTGATCCATCCAAAGGTAATAGAAGATTGGATTCGGAAGTATTGTCCTTACTTGTAGTTCCTGTTACTGATCAAGAAACCGATGAAGAAGAGGCCGATGACGATTCTGACGTCTCGGAAGCATTTTCTGATTCCGACAACTGAAGATTTTTTTTGTTTTTAGACACACAAACGGCCCTTTTCAGGGCCACCAACCGATATGACAAAGAATTTCTCCTAATTCGTCATCAGAGATAACAAAAAAAAAAATATAATATACATATTATATATTTTGGATTTCTTATTAATTATTAATTTTTTCAAAGTTTTTGAAGGTAATTTTTGATATTTTTTTACGGATTATACCGTATCCATCACCATTCACTATTAAATTAGACGAATACTACACTGTAGTGACCGCAAAAAGTAAATATAATTTTTTTATTACTACATATATGACATACGTCTATTTAAATTTTATTTACACAACAACATTTGGAAATCTGCATTTTAAGTAACGTAAGGTCTGGAAACACCTGATATAAATTTTTATTTTGTGTTGTTGCTTAAGGGTAGTTTTTTATTTTTAAATTGTTTATGGCCGCAAACTAACCAAAACCAAACACTAAACAATGTTTAACTCTAATGTAAAAAAAAATTGTTTTGCATATTAACTTATTATATTCCAGAGGGTTGATATTTATTATACAACCACAATTTTGCAATATTTTATTTTTGTGTACTTAACAAGATGTGCAAATGTTCATTTCAACTGTTGTATGTCTACAAATACATGTAATTTTTTTAAATCTTTTATGTTGTTTTTTAAGGGTGGTTTTTTTTAAATATTTTAAACCTGCTATTGACATAACATTAACAAATACACAATATTTTAAAATATAAATCTTTTATTAAAAAACAACAATATTTTTCTACTTTCACCCCATTTTTGGGGGTTGATTTTTATGATAAAACGCAAATTGTGCATAACTTTAATTCTTTATACCAAACAGCATTCAGAAATATGCATTTCAACTGTCTTAATCTCTATAACCAATAGATATGATTTTCGATCACGTTTTTACGATTCTGGACCACTGTGCGACGTTTGCGCCGTCGGGATAATAATCTCCTGGAGTCCGCTGTGCGATTGCCATTTATATGCCGCGGTCGGTTACTCGGAACTCGTCGTGTATAGGAGAAGGGATGTGCTAAAAACGCGTTTAGGATCGGCTAGCGCATCACCGTGGTTCTGCAGATTCGAGCGTAATGGGAACTTCCGATTGTTGTAACCTGCATTGTTGTAAAAGTGCGAATATTAAACGCTTTTAATTTTAAATTAAATTTGGTAGCGCTTAATTTAGAGCGAAACGTTACACTACGAATTGTGAATCACCGTATATGTATATTTATTCTAGAGTTATTGACATTGTTTTTTTTTCAGAGCCAGTTCTTCCCCATTTGTTCATGCTGTGTCTTCAGCAGATCAAAGGACAACCAGTTCTTCGATGTAGCTACTAGCAGCTACTGTCAGCAAATATGTGCATTTACAAGGCTAATCAACATGATGGAAAAATGATCAAGCCGCACAGAACCTGTTTTTAATCTCTCCTTCGCATCAGATCAGAGAAAGAAAATAGTGGTGTCGTTTTACCGAGGATTAGTAAAAATTTGATTATAAAAAAATTGTTTTTATTATATCGTGTGGTCGATGTGTCATCTTTGATTGTTTTTGTTTTTGAAATCAACCAAGGGGTATTGATGTGCAATGCAATTGATTTTTTTTCTATTTTGTGTATCGCTGGAACATGTATAACCTTGACAGTTACTTAACGTCATTGCTATTAATCACTTGTTGTAGTTTGCTGGTTTGCTGCAGCTTTTGTTTTAGTCGTAATGTTATTGTTATTAGACTACCAGTATGCAACATTGTACTTTGTATGTACATTCGGTTAACTTTATCCCTTTTTTTGGTTCTAAGTTTTTTAACTTTTCGCAACATAGTTGGTGTTGAGTGGGGCACAACACCCTTTCCCGTTGTTTTTCGTTCTTATTTATTGTCCAGTTGCTATGCAACCTGTTGTTTCCACTAATTGGTAGCATTCCAGACACAATCTGGATGTGGCAATTAGTATGTAATTTTAGTGGCTTATTTTTAGAAATTACACACCTACAAACTGCGACAGGAAAGAACTTAAGCAAGTGCAACGAAGATAACATAAGGAAACAAGCTATTTTAACAGCAATATTGAATTGACCTCAGCATTTTATAGCAGTGTTTCTTCGAAGCAGATATCGTTTTTGACAATAGTTTGGATAGTAAAACGAGGTGTAACATAATATTTTTCAGTTATGAACTAGGTGTCATTGGAAACTTTTTATTTGCAGCGCTCACTGCAAATTGAAAACACTATCCCAGATTTTTCAGTTTGCTCTTTTTTTTTTCATGAAATAAATTGGTGATTTTTAACATTTCCCATTTATTTTCAACCCACCACTGTAAGCTAAAAAATGGTAGATTGTTGTACAAGTTAAGAAAAGTGAGTTTTTTCTAATCAGTGCCAACGCTTAATATACAAGCGAATGCATCATAGCAAGTGGATTAATTTTAATTGAGCATATAAGAATTGTTTCTAATACCTTTGCAAGATCTAGCCCAAATGAAATTTTGATATTTTAAAGTGCCTTTATTAATTAGCAAACAACATAAATAGTTGTATACAGGGTTTTCATAGTTAAGTCGGCACTACTGCTAACTTCGTTATTAGTGGAGCTACAAGGTCAGTTAAGTAGACAAACTAGTAGTATTTTTTTCGCCAATTACGATGGTGAAAACGGAATCAAAATCGAACATCGCGTTCGCGAGTTATGTCAAAAAGTTCTATTTTTTCAAATGGGACACTCAGTATACAATATTCACAATCGATAGGAAATTGACTTCTGAACAAAAAGTGTCCTATGACCTTTTATCCTAATGTCAAAAATGACAAAGGTATTGATGATTTTTCAAATTCGTCAAGGTGGCTGTGTTAGTGGCAACTTTGCCTTACCATAAAATAGAAATTAAGAAGAATATCCATGAAGTGAAATAATATCGTTTATTTAAAATTATTCTATGAACTTAAAAAAAACAATTCAAATCAGATACTCAAAAACATCGCCCTCTTGCTCCAAGCATTTTTGAGCCCGCTTGTAAACGCTCCTAGTGGCTCTGGCAATGACTCTACCATCAATATTTTCGATAGTATGAATGATGCTTTGCTGGAGATCCTCAAGATTATCATACCGCCTGTTATACACCACACTCTTCACATATCCCCAAAAGAAAAAATCCATAGGAGCTACGTCTGGTGATCGAGGAGGCATACGGATAGGGCCGTTAGTTGGTAAATATCTGCCATCAAAAAAGTCTTGTAATAGGATATCAATCTGGCGAACATTATGGGCAGGAGCTCCATCTTGTTGAAAGTTGATCTGTTGTCTATCAATTAAATTCAACTCAGCAAGGAAGTCTCGAAGTGTGGCGGTTAACATTTTGACATACCGCTGACTAGTTAATGCACCCTGATAAAATACAGGGCCTACAGTTCTTGACCCAATCAAACTACACCAAACATTAACACTAAAGCGTCTCTGTGGGTTACAAGGACGGACGAGCATCGGATTTTCGTGACTCCAATAGTGGTTGTTTTTCCTATTGGAGAAATTTGATTCGTCACTCCAAAGAATCAAGTGCCAAAAGTTATCATTAATTCTGATTTTATTAATGAACCACTGACAGAACTGGACGCGTCTCTCTTGATCTCCTGGTACCAGCGTCTGTACAGGTCTGTACCTGTACGGCACAAACTTATGCTTTTTCAGAATATTCTGAATAGTTCCCAAACATAGTCCACTTTGTTGCATGATATCGTTGATTGAATTAGTAGGATGAGCTTCAAAGTAAGCTAAGACATCAATTTCAGTTGCTTCACTTATTATGAATTGTTTCTTGGTTCTAGTTTTCTTGAACATTTTCATTCGATCTAAACTTACTATACAAAAGCAAAAAGTACCTTCGATCTGGCAAGTTACACATAGGAAACAGCACTATATTGTTCACGAGCTTGGTGGCTATTTTTTTGACAAACGATATAGCATTCCATCATATTACATTTTTCTGAATGCGTGAATGGCATTTTTTCCCTCAAAAAACACAAACTGTAAACTGCTTACTAGCAAAACTTCAATTTGACATTTAATCCTGATGATATTTATAAAACAAACGAATGTTGTTTATGAAATAGCAGCCACCTTGACGAATTTGAAAAATCATCAATACCTTTGTCATTTTCGACATTAGGATAAAAGGACATAGGACACTTTTTGTTCAGAATTAAATTTCCTATCGATTGTGAATATTGTATACTGAGTGTCCCATTTGAAAAAATTTAACTTTTTGACAACTCGCGAACGCGATGTTTGATTTTGATTCCGTTTTCACCATCGTAATTGGCGAAAAAAATACCGTGTCTTAAAAAGAATTACATCTAGTATGCTATGCACTTCCCATAATCTAGGGGAGAGCGGGGATACTTTGGACACTTTGACTTGAATTAGATATATTTTCAACAGGACATTTAATAAAATGGCTAATATGTTTACATTTAAAACATTTATTGTTTCTTTTAGTATAACACATAGATTCGTGAAGAAAACTTGAACAGTTAAAAAAAAAACTTAATCGAAAATATGTAATTGTCCGAAGTTACCCCTCATGTGGGGTTACAATGGACATGGTGAAACAGAATAAATATTTAAAAAAAAAGAAACTTAACAATAAATATATCATATTTGCAAATCTAGGACGCGTATCTTTAAGAGCTTCAGGCAGTTTTATTGCGACATCATCGAAAGGCAAGAAAGATCTTTAATCTGTTTTTTCAAATCGATACGAAGGAAAGTGTCGCTTATAAAACTGCACTTCATAACCATTGACAAAAGTATCGGTGATTATACCTATAAAATGTCTTACGTCGCTCGATTTCTTTCTATAAACTTTAATGTCGCTTTTCTTAAGCGCTGTTAGGTCATATCCTTCATCATCTGCCCCGAAAATATCAATGTTATCACTGCTGTTATCTTCAGTGCTGTAGTCGTCTTCCTCACTCTGACTCTCACCTTCTTAGCTGCACCAGCTAATAATAATGCATCTTTTTCGGGAGTATCAGTTGCTATAATTGATTTTTTCTTTGGTCTGCCTCGTGAGTTGTCTTTCTTTGGAGGAGCTTTCGGATATGGCCTTATTACTTCTGGACTGATGAAGTTTCTTTTGTTTGGCACATTTATTCCTGACGTGGACGGCTCTAGATTTGCTTCTGTTATGTTTGCATCTAACGCAGCCCTTTGTGTAATGACATGGTAGCTCAGAACTTGCTGCATTAGGGTTGATTTCGTCTTCATTCGGAATTCTATCGGTAACTGTAGATGACATAAATAATCTTGTTCGGTGAAGATATTTCTGTCAAAAGGTGATATACCCGTACATCTGAAGCCAGATTTAATGTTAATAGGGGTTGCGGCTCTATCCCAAGCGATTGAGCACAATTGGGGAAGATCATAAATAGTAAGCGTGAGTCCGGGATGTCCCATCATCCAAGCATCTGCACCTTGATTATAAAATTGTTTAAACGGACCGAAATCTGTCCGATCTAGTGGCTGGGTTTTGTTTGAAGTATGGTGCGGTAGTGTTAACAGCACGATTCCGTTACTCCTGCAGTATTCAATAACAGATACATGTGACTCATGATTATCTAATATGAGCAAAATTTTGTTTTCGAAGCTGCACCTTGCATTCTTTACCACATGTTTCAAAACGTGTATGAAGTTTTCGCAGGTCATCCAACCAGATTTATGAACTAGACCAATGGCTCCGGTTTAAGATAGGCCTTGCATCATCTTCCTCTCGTCAAATCACTGTCTTGGGAAAACCCAAACCGGCGGTAAGGCCGTACCGTTTGCACAAATGAGCCCCACCTGCGTTACTAACTCCTTGTTCCCTCGATGTGACTTGCCCCACCTGGTGCTGACCTTTTGGGGCCACTACTTTCTGGACACGTTGTGTGGTTGTAACCCCTGTCTATAAAAAAATGCATAAGTAATAAGTACACTAGTACATAGACAAGTTAATAACAGAATTACCTCATCCGGATTATATATCTGTCCTGGTGCGAATCCGTAGCGTTGCATTACTGTCTCCAACTTGTCAAAAAACGATTGTATGTTATGCTTATTGAAACTCGTCATTCTTGCCAAGCTTGTCGCTTCGGGTTTTCTTATTGAAAGGGCGGAATGGCGATGTAGAAACCCTGAGAACCAATCACGACGTGCCATGGCATTCTCATGCCAAGTTTGGGGTATTTTTACAGAATTTTGTACAGCATATTCATACGCAAGCCTTCTCACTGCTTTAGGCGAAAGACCGTAAAACATATTTGAACAATTGACTAAATAATCTGCTAATGAAGACTCCATTTCATCTGACAGTATTTGTCTGATTTTGAAATTTGGGACTAGCACAACGCTTTCAATTCCTTGGACAGTCTCGATTTCGGCACTCTTTCTTATTGATAAATTGCCGTTCACAACGGCTAAAACTGCTTGCTTTAAAAGCGTTTCTGGGAAAGTACGTGCTGTACGTCTTTTGTAGTCACGTGGCATGATGAACCAAATCTAAAAATGAAAAAAAAAAGATACATAAAATATGAGGGATACTTTGGACATATACGGGATAATTCGGACACATCGTCCAAACTATCCCACATAGGAGAATTTTTATAAAAACTGTCTGGAGATAAAAGTAGTTAGGATTAAATGAGGAAAATGGCATCGTTAGCTTGGAAAATATGTGGCTTACCTTCACTGTGAAGAACAAGTTCTTATATATAAATTTCAAACACTTATTCACTAACCTATTGGCTTAAAATTTACTAACAGAAATCGAAAAAACCGTTGCGATTGTGAAAATTCTAAATGGCGAACCGTACGGCATCACGATCAACGGCACATTAAACGCGAGCTTCCTACGTTCACCGTCGATATATTTTTACCCTTCTACACTTTTGACATAAACTGACGCAAAACATAACCTGCTAACCTCGAATTTGACATAGACTTGCAGTCTTGCCAATTTCAAATAAAATTTTAGATTGCATTATAGGAAATTCAAAGCATACTAGATGTAATTTTTTTTAGGACACCCGGTACTACTAGTTTGCCTACTTAACTGACCTTGTAGCTCCAATAATAACGAAGTTAGCAATGGTGCCGACTTAACTATGAAAACCCTGTATATGGAAAGTTGAAATATCTTTTTTATAAATCCACTTCTGATTTAATATTGTAATACAAGAGAGGAAAGGACTTCATTGCGATTGCTTGCGCTCAATCATGTGTTGTGCAATAACTGTTTCTGCACAAATTTCTACATACTACTATTTTTTCCAACATCACTAGAAACTAGAAGTAGGTAGTACTTGGTCACATATCGATGCAGTTGTCCCAATGCTTTTTATGTATTTTATTTTATTTATTAGATAACACAGGGATGAAACAGACCGCAGTCCACATGAGCATCCACAAAATACATTTTGAAGGACGTACTACAAATATATTACATATATATTAGTAACAGTATTAGTATCGTAAAAACTACTGCTTAAAAGTACGGAAAAAATTTGAAGTAGAAGCTTTTTCTCATGAGGTTGTCAATTAAATGGATGATATAGTACATGTGGTAAGCCCACGGCGAGAAAGAGCTGATTTCTGGTTCAGTCTTGCCTTTGAGGGGGGTGCGGAGATACGGTGTTAATATCTCGAATAGGCTAGGTTTTGGTGGGGCTGATGGATTAGCTGGTTTGTTAGCTTTCTTGTTGTTCGTTTTGCTGGGAGCTGAATCAGTGACTTCAAGAGTGGTAATCTTTTCAGGTTTATTAGCCTGGAGTCTGGGTTTCGAGGTCTCTGAGTCGAGATTGCGGACATTCTGGACTTGAGAGGCGATAACGTCAGGTGCGGGTTGAGGGTGAGACATGGTTAGTGTGAGGTTTAGTATAGTTAGTAAAAGTTTTTTAGATTTATAAAACCGTTAAGTGTAGGGGTGTGTAATGTTCTGCATTAAAAGAGAACTTGTATATCATGCATTTATTTACACATAAGGTACACTTTACAACAATAACGATTTGCGTGCATCTTTGGGTACTGACTTGAATGCAGTGCCCGTTTTACATTTAACATGCTGCGCGCGCTTTTGCCCCAAACTTACATTTTATACATTACTTAATTATTGACACTTAATGAACACATACACTACAATTCCTCCTTCCTTATTAAGTACTCTACATTTAAAAAGTTACCTGTAACCTGTCCGGAGGAAATCTATTTCTTTGAGGTCTTGTTTTTAAATTATTTTCTTCAGTAACCATTTCTGAAGCATCAGTGGCATCAGACAAGTGATTGTCTTGTCCCTCTTGTGATTGTGATAATGATTCACTATGCTTCACAAACGGTATTTCCCTATCTGGTTGTCTATAACAGTATAACTGATTAACATGTCTTTTCCATGTTTCATTACAAGATGTTATTTTAATTTCGTACACATGATTTCCTAAAATTTTACTTATAATTCCCGGAATCCAACAGGGTTTAGCGTATCTGAAATCTTTTGCTAAAGCACGATCTCCCACTTTAAATGTAATGTTCCTTTTACCCTTAAAATTCTGTTTTTGTACGTACTGGCTACGCCTCATCTTATTTTTTATTTCGGATTCCGTTTTAGTAGGTTGATTTATCATATTAGAAGGTCTTAACAAATCTAATCGCGTTCGTAACGACCTACCAATTAACAATCTAGCTGGAGCCTCGCCAGTTGTACAATGTTGGGTATTTCTATAGTATAATAAAAATCGATATAAAGATTTGGAAAAATCGATCGTATTGTAGGAATTTACTTCTTTCAATAAATATTTTTTTATAGTTTTTACACTATTTTCCGCCGCTCCATTCGAAGATGGATGATACGGTGGACTCGTAGTGTGTTTAATCCCGTTCATTTTTAAGAAGTATTCCATTTCTGCTGATACAAATTGTGTACCATTATCGGAAACCAGAACTTTAGGAAGACCAAATCTGGCAAATACTTCTCTTAGCTTTTCAATTGTAGCTGTGGATGTAGTGGAATTCATTACGAAAACTTCGAGCCACTTTGAAAACGCGTCAATTATTACTAGTAGAGATTTGCCAAAAAATGGACCCAAATAATCAATATGAATTCTTTCCCAGGCTGACTGTGGCCTAGGCCAAGGTGTTAGACAAGCTTTAGGTGGATCTGGCCTGTTTTTCAGGCAATTAGAACACGATTTGCAAATATTTTCAATATCTGAGTTTAATGATGGCCACCACACATACGAACGGGCCAATGCCTTCATCTTTACTATCCCAAAATGGGACGAATGGAGTTCATTTAAAATCGAATTTTGCAAAGTTTTAGGTACAATTACTCTGTAACCCCATAATAAGATATTATTTTCGATATTTATTTCATCTTTACGCCTAAAAAACGGTTTCAAATTTTCTTCACAATTTTTAGGCCATGCAGTAAGTACATACTGATAAACCTTACTTAATAACGGATCAATCTTGGTTTCGTCTTTGATTTTGTTTATATCTACGGGTAAGTCAGTACTGTCGGCAATATAATTGACATAATTATAATTACTTGAATCAACTTCCGTTGGACCATCCAACGGTAATCTTGAAAAGAAATCAGCATTATTTTTATTGGAATTAACGTAATAAATATCGAAATTGTATGCTGCTAAAAACAAAGCATATCTTTGCAGCCTACTAGCCGCCATCATTGGAATTCCGCGTTTAGATCCAAATATTGAAACTAATGCACGATGATCGGTATATAAATCAAATTTCCGGCCATACAAATATTGATTAAATTTTTTTACTCCATATACAATACTTAAGGCCTCCTTATCGATTTGTGAGTAATTTTTTTCCGCCTGAGTTAACGTTCTCGAAGCATAAGCTATCGGACGTTCAATTCCAGTCTCGTACACGTGTGACAATACCGCTCCTATTCCATAATCACTTGCATCTACAGTTAGTTTTAAAGCAATCTCTGGATTATAATGAGCTAATATTTGTGAAGATACCATTAATTCCCGTATTCGATCGAAAGCAATTTGACAACTGTCACTCCAGTGCCAACTAGCATCTTTTTTAATTAGATTATACAAAGGATGCAAAATATGTGACATATTGGGTATAAATCGGTGATAATAATTCACTAAACCTAAAAATGCTTTAAGCTGATTATAATTTGTAGGTATAGGCGCATCTTTTATGGCCTTTATTTTATCTGGCGATTTATGTATACCGTTTTTATCTATAACGTATCCCAAATATGAAACTGAACTAACGAAAAATTGACATTTTCCTTTATTTAGCGTTAAACCACTATCTTTTAAAATTTTTAAAACTTGCGTTAGCCTTCTTAGATGTTCTTGCCTATTGGCCCCTGTGACCAAAATATCGTCCAAAAAACAACAAACTCCTTCCAAACCCCCCAAAAGTTGTTCTACAACTCTTTGGAATAAACCTGGAGATGAAGAGATACCGAAGGGCAATCTATTGTACATAAACAATCCACGGTGAGTTGAGATTGTGGTTAATTTCTTGGATTCTTCATCTAAGAGCATTTGTTGATAAGCGTGCGATAAATCTAATTTAGTAAATTCCTGTCCTCCGCTTAATTTTGAAAATAAATAATCTGTTCTGGGTAACGGGTACTTATCTATTTTCAAAAATGGATTTAAAGTGACTTTATAATCTCCACATATTCTTATTGTTTTATCATTTTTCAAAATCGCGACTATTGGCGTTCCCCACTCAGAATATTCAACTGGTGTTAAGATATTATCTGTAACCAGTCTATCTAATTCCTTTTCAACTTTATTTTTAAGTGCGAAAGGCAAAGGCCTAGGCTTCTGAAACGTAGGTGTGATGCCTTCTCTAACTTTTAAATTTAATTTATATTTATTAAACGTACCAATTTTGCTTGAAAACACCTCGGGAAATTTTTGCATTATAGCATTATCAAAATCACGCAAAGAATTTAACTGAGCGAAATGTAATCGAAATTTGTTAATGAATTCCCTACCAAGTAAAGCTGTTTCACCACCCGTAACTACATAAAAATCTAGCATTTCTTGCTTACCATTATATTCCACCTTAGCACTAAATTTACCTAAGGGAAATATTTGACCTCCAACATAACTTATTAGTCTTACATTTGTCTCCGATAAGGGGTACCTAATAAAGTAAGATTCCCACATACGTTCAGAAATTACATTTAAAGCGGAGCCTGAATCCAACTCCATTTCCATCTTTAATCCCTCTACAAAAATACTAATTAAAATTGGTGGTTGACGTTTACAAGTCTCGCTTAAAATAAACAATGGAAATTCATTATCTTCCGAATTTTCATGCAAATAATTTACACGATTAGGACGCTTATTTTTACAAACTTTATTTAAGTGACCTTTAAGCCCACAAAAATTGCAAATGTACTCACGATAACGACACACACTAGCTTCATGGCTTTTTCCTCCACACCTGGTGCATCCATACCTGCTTTCGTTTTGGAGTGGCTTACGTAAGGTGTTGGTAGTCCTGTTGACGTTCCAGGAGCGACCCTTCCTGCTGTTGGATGGTTGTGGTGGCTTTTCCGATTGTTGCTTTGGTTTAGCCCCAAGCCGATGTACCTCCAGTGGTTCTGTTTTCACCGTAAGTGGAACTTCTGGTTCGTAGATACCATACCCTGCAGTAGCGGTTTCTGTTTTCATTCCAATCTCCAGAGCTTTTTCCAAAGTTAACGATAAATCTTCAGTAAACAAACGATCTTTCACCTTTCCTGGTTCTAAGCCCATGATAAATTTATCGCGAAGCGCAGTGTTCAAAAACAATCCAAATTCGCAGCTCGAGGCCAGACTTTTTACTCTAGCGGCCCATTCCTGCAAACTTTCTTCTCTCTTCTTCTGCGCTGCATAAAAGTGATAACGTTCCACAAATGACACCTGCACCCTTTTATAATGCGTCTCTAACTCATTAATTATGTCTTTATAGTTAGCGTCTTCCGGTTCTACCGGCACCAATAAATTTTTTATTAACTTGTACGCTTCTTCCGATAAGCTATTTAGTAACACCGCTTTTTTAATGCCATCGTCCGTAATTTTATTTGCAATAAAGTATTGTGCCATGCGTTTTTGGTATATAGTCCAATCATGCAATTTCGGATTAAATTCGTGTTGAATTCCAATCGCATTTACCATTGCACGTGTTGGATTTTCTTCTACCATTTTGCACTACCGTTTTATTCACTTATTTTTAATCACTTAATCCTCGTCGCCATGTAATGTTCTGCATTAAAAGAGAACTTGTATATCATGCATTTATTTACACATAAGGTACACTTTACAACAATAACGATTTGCGTGCATCTTTGGGTACGGACTTGAATGCAGTGCCCGTTTTACATTTAACATGCTGCGCGCGCTTTTGCCCCAAACTTACATTTTATACATTACTTAATTATTGACACTTAATGAACACATACACTACAGGGTGAAGCTAAGGTCTTCGGCAAAACTATGAGAAACGCCAAAAGCAAACTTGGGCTTGCACGAGTGGAAAGTTTGTAACACGAGCTGAAGTCGAGTGTGACGGTTCTAGAGGATGGAATAGGTATTCCAAACGTGTTGCAGACTATAGTTTTTCTACGCTATAAATTATAAACCATTTGAATTCAGAAAAAAAGAATCTACGACCACTACTAAAAGTAGGCACCAGCACTAGCTTGTTGAACTAAAAATGAGGTTTTATACATTAGCATGCTAAATGTGATTCAGATCGAATGCCGAGCGGGTAAGACGTGCGTTAAGGTCTCTCCGAAATAAAACCCAAATATACGGGCTATTTCGAGCCAAATTAATCGCATAACAGTACAAAGAGTGAAATTAAAGTGAAGTTAAAAGTGGCAGTGGAAGTTAGATTCAGGAAAATAGTGAATAACAAGAGAAAGTTGCGAATCCCCAGCAGCAAAACCGAAGTAAAACAAGAAAACCGCAGACGGCCAACGTAGCGAGTCGGGCACACACAGCCCGAACGGCGATCAAATACGAGTTACGCGCGGAAGGTATAACAAAGTATGAAAAACTAAAAACCCCTTTTGCAAGCAGTCCGAAGGTAAGCACGTAATATTTAAATAACAATACGAACCAGTTTTGGCGCGGCGAGAGGAGGCTGACCTCCGCGAAGTCGATTCGGGTCAAACTCTTATCGCGCCGGGACAGCAAGTAAACAACTGATCAGTACACACCGGGGACAGACGCGTTTAAAGTTGAATCTCGAAACCGAACTAAATTACCGAGGCTATCTCAAATTACACTACATTTTAGGTACCGATCCCCGGGCCTTTGCAATTTACCCAATCCGACCCTAGAACGAGGAACAGACACAACGGCAGAAAAGATGATGGAAATGCTGGAACAAATAAATGAAAAGCTCAACAAAATGGAGGAGAGAGATGAACGAGTAGAGAAGAAAATGGATGAGCTGAAAAACGAGGTAACAAAAATCAAAGAAGAAAATGAACAAATAAAAGCGGAAAACCGAACTCTCAAGCAAAGCATATTATACCAAGAAAAAAGAATAGAGGAAATGGAGAGAGAAATAAGGAAGAGAAATATAGTAAACTACGGAGTTGATGACCAAGAGGGAGAGAAGGATTTGCAATTAAAGGAGAAAATCAGAGTGATTACGAGGGAAATGGGGGTAGAAATGAATATGGAGGAAGAGGTAGACGCGATCAGGAGAATTAGAATCAAAAGTTATGCTCAAATACAAAGTCACGGCCTCCTATTCGAATTTTGATTCTTTTTCTTGTAAAATTTTGCATTATCCCCGTATGATACATATTTTTATTATTCTGATTTTATTAAGAGTTTTTCATATGTAAATTATGATTAGTAATGCATTTGCCTTGTTAAAAAGAATATTTGCGAAATTCTAAAGTTCTGTTAAATATCGTTGCAACAAACATGAAGTGGACGCTTACTTAAAAAAATTAAAATCCAAGTAAATTTTACAAATACGCTTCAAGTTACTAAAAGTTATTTAAAAGGGATGTGGTTGTGGCTACGTTAAATACATATAAAATAAAAATAATAAAAATATGTATCATACGGGGGTAATACAAAGTTTTCCAAAAAAGAATCAAAATTCGAATAGGAGGCCGTGACTTTGTATTTGAGCATAACTTTTAATTCTTAACAACTTTTCTTAATAAAATTTTGCTATATTTTTTGAAATAAGGTAACTTTGTTCTTGAACGAATTTCATATTTTTTGTCCTGCCCTGTATATTGTTTGACTTGAAGCCATTCTAAGGGCATCTGATATGGTTATCGAACATGCACTAACTTTTGGCAATATTTAAATTTCGATTGTACAACTAATAAAAAAAATTCCCATTTGTTGCACACTTAATGGACCACACTGTATACAAAGCATAATAGTACATGGATCTTAATCTAGTACAAGAAAACCCAAACAATGGGGAGCCAAAAGGCTTTACGAAAACTGCGCTGAACGCTAACGCACTAGTTCACAACACTAGGTAGCGGGCACAATTTGGCGAAGGATCGCTTCACGATCCCTGACACAGTGTTCACTGACGCCACACGCGTAACGCCGTCAAGGCCAGGGTGCAGCTCGGTGACCCGGCCTAACCTCCACTTCAGAGGGGGTAGATTGTCATCCTTGATGAGGACCATGGAACCAGGCTGGAGGTCCGAAAGATGCGTGCGCCATTTGGTGCGCTGTTGGAGTTCCGAGATGTACTCTTTACTCCATCTCTTCCACACATTCTGGTGAAGTTGTTGTATTCTCTGGTATTTAGACAGCCGAGACTCGACTATCTCAGTAACGTTGGGATCAGGCAGTGACACCAACGGACGACCAATCAGGAAATGAGCAGGAGTCAAAGGCTGAAGGTCGTTTGGATCAGAGGACAAAGGGGACAGGGGTCGGGAGTTTAAGGTCGCTTCCACCTGTGCTAACAAAGTGCTAAATTCATCATAATTTAGACTAGCGTTACCTATAACGCGACGTATGTGATGTTTGGAGGACTTGATTCCGGCCTCCCACAATCCGCCAAAGTGGGGACTGTGCGCGGGTATAAAATGCCAAGCTACTCCGTCGTTCGCGACTGATTCGGAAATAGAAGGGTTTTGTTCCGCGAGAAAATTGCCTAATTCGATTAACTCGGAATTAGCGCCTACAAAGTTAGTGCCGTTGTCTGAGTAGACATGGAGCGGTTTGCCTCGTCGAGCCACAAACCGGCGAAAAGCCATTAAGAAGGTTTCAGTAGAAAGATCAGCGACCACTTCAAGGTGCACTGCCTTTGTGATAAAACAAACGAATAGACAAAGGTAGGACTTCACTAGTTTAGAACCACGTCCTTTGCGATCCTTTATCATGAACGGTCCACCATAATCGATACCAGTCATATGAAATGGGGGAGATGATTGAATACGAGAGGCTGGCAGATCTCCCATTATGGGTTCAGTTAACTTAGGAGAGAATCTAAAACACCGTAAGCATTGATGAACCACTTGCTTGACGATATTTCTGCCAGAGGTGATCCAATATCGTTCTCTGAGATTAGCTAACAGCATTTGAGGTCCGGCATGGAGAAGCCGAAGATGCTCATGCGATACTAGGAGTTTGGCGAATGGATGTTTGCCAGAAATCACTAGAGGAAACTTCTTGTCAAAGGGTAATTGAGAGTTGTGGAGCCTACCACCAACTCTTAGCAGTCCCTCGGAATCCAGAAAGGGATTCAGGGATATCAAAGCAGAAGATTGTTTCACAGGCTTGCTCTGTGACAACAGTTTAAGTTCGTCAGGAAATGACTCGCGTTGGGAGAACCTGGCAAGCCTTACAATAGATGCTTGCAGCTCATCTGTAGAGAGGGGACCAGAAAGACGATCAGCCTTAGGGGCTCGCGCATTGTTATGAAAACGAAAGCAATAAGCTATAACTCGTTGTAAGCGAGCAAAGCTTGAATACTGATTGAACGGAAATGGTTCAACAGAGGTTACAGGAAGACTCTGAACTTCTTTTTTGAATTCTGGAAGCTCAGCACGAACATGTTTGGAAGTAGGCCAAGATGCCTCGCCTTCGCTTAGCCAGGTGGGACCATGCCACCAAAGGCTTAACAGACCCAGCGGGTCAAATATCTGCGATCTTTCAGACAAGATGCTACGCTTGGTAGCCTTACTACTTGTAGAATTTGAAATATGGGATATTTCAGACAAGCTGCTACGATTGGTAGCCTTACCAGTTGTAGAATCTGAAATATTGAACATGGAAGTAGGCCAAGATGCCTCATCTTCGCTTAGCCAGGCGGGACCATGCCACCAAAGGCTTAACAGACCCAGCGGGTCAACTATCTGGGAAATTTCAGACAAGCTGCTACGATTGGTAGCCTTACTACTTGTAGAATCTGAAATCTGGGATATTTCAGGCAAGATGCTACGCGTGGTAGCCTTACTACTTGCAGAATCTGAAATCTGGGATATTTCAGGCAAGATGCTACGCGTGGTAGCCTTACTACTTGCAGAATCTGAAATATTCTCTACTGATAAGAATCTTTTCTGAGCGATTTGCAATGAATCACCCAATACCTCTACAGGTTCCTTGAGAGGGATAGAGACAACGAATCGACCATTCGCTTCTCGTTGAGTATTTTGCACGAAATGTGCCTCACAGGCGTTCTCTTCATTTGTGCGGACCTTTTCCTCTGGGTAATGTTCGAGTTGCCAAAACCTAGCAATGGGGTCAGAAGCATCCTCGATCGTGCCAAGATTGCACTGTACAGGGTACGCAGAAGGGGGGCCTGTAGGGCCAGAAACAATCCAACCAAAACGAGTTTTTTGGAGGATGGGAAGATTTGGGCCTAGACCAATTTGTCCAATACAAAGGAGCTGCCAGAAAATGGGCGAACCAATCAGAATGTCGATGGTGCCCGGTTGGTCATAGGACAGATCTGATAACTTGATGTTATCAGGAACCTTGAAGCTGTTTCGCTGGACGCGAAAACTTGGGGTAACACCCGTAATCTCATCGAGAACAAGACAGGATAGGCCAATGCCGTATGAAGTGTGAGGGGCTTGCAGCTTGATATCACACCTAGCCTTGATTTGAGAAGTGGCTTTACTTAAGCCAGAAACAGTAACGTTGACTTCGCGAATTGGAAGCTTCAACCTTTTACACAAATCTGAACGTATAAAGTTCGATTGGGAACCGGAATCCAACAGGATTCGCACAACGTGAGGCGTACCATCATCAGCGATGAGTTTAGCGGTAGCCGTAGGTAAGAGTACCTGCAAAGCATTCGAACAGAATGCAGAAATCGATTGATTTAGCTCAACAGGGGTTTCTGCCGACATCGCAGATCCTGGTTGACTAGAAGAAGCATTTTGAGGTTTATCCTCATGAAGAAGTGTGTTGTGCCTTGATTTGCACTTTCTACACGTATATTTGGAGCTACAAAGGCTCGCAAGGTGACCCTGAGTTAGGCAATTAAAGCATACGCGGAGCTCTTTTGCCTTTGACTTTCTGTCAAGAACAGACAGCTTGACAAACTTATCGCATTTGTACAAGGAATGAGATCCTTTACAAAGTGGACACGAAGGGGTACCCGACACAAATGATTTAGAATGTACCTTGGAAGACCTTTCGGGTACAAGCTTGCTATCTTTTACCTCTAGAGTTTCTAGAAGATTTGCTGTATTTTGTAAGAATTCCTTGAACTCATCAAGATTAGGCAGGTCAGAACTTGACCGGTTTCTAAGGACCTCCCATTCACGAAATGTAGTGGGGTCCAGTTTTTTAGAAACTACATAAATTATAACAAAATCAAGAAGCTCGCTTTCGGTAGCTAATGATTTGATTGCTGCAAAATGTTTGAATAACATATCGCTAATCGTACGTAATTTAGTTGCAGATTCCTTACTGCAAGATTCAAGCTCGAAAATAGCCTTGAGGTGGTTATGAACCAGAATTTTTGGATCATTGTATCGATTGCACAATGCATCCCAAGCTAGAGTATAATTACTCGCAGTAAACTCTAAACTTTTTATAATTTGGCTTGCATCGCCCTGTAAACTAGCCTTTAAGTAATGCAGCTTTTGAATATTAGTCAGCGTTAGATTCTCATGAATTAAGCTACTAAATATCTCACGAAATTCTAACCATTCTGACACGTTCCCTGAATATTTGGGAATCGAAATGGCAGGAAGGCGTACAGCTCGATTATTGCAATGTGAACTGCAATTTGAATGCGTTGATCTTACGCTACCGTTAGGAGATCCAGAACGATCTGGTGCAACATCAGATTGCTTGTTGTATTCATTAATCAAATATTCAGCTTGTGAGATTGCACGAAAATAAGAGTTTTCAAATTCGACTTGTTGCTGCATTTCAGATTCTGTATCCTTACTGGTGTCTAAAATTTGTTCATGAACCTCATAATATTCTGATAACACGGTGGCTATAGCATCCAATCTTTTTTGCAATTCAATAATTTGAGTACTAGGTAAAAATTGATCTTCATCATGAATTGTTTGCAAAGATTGCACGTGACTTGCAAAACGCGTAAGCTTGCCTTTGATAGAGCCACGTACTCTTACAAGCGGATCCATAATTGTTGAAATTAAAACAATTTAACGGATAGAACTAACTTTTCGTACGCCACTGGCGTGAATTTTGTACGCTTCTGGTACGCGGACCCAACGGGTCAACTATCTGTGATATTTCAGGCAAGATGCTACGCGTGGTAGCCTTACTACTTGCAGAATCTGAAATATTCTTTAATGATAAAACCTTTCGCACGCCTCTGGTACGGAATTTTGTTTACAACGCAGACAGCGCTTGATAACAACGCGAGAAACCTGTCGCTAACGACGCAGAAAACGACCCTGGTACAACGCGAGATGATTCACCTGTGACTGCTTCGACTGCAGTATGAAACATGCAGGGGATATCGCTAACAAACGTAATAGCTTGGCATTTCACGCAATTAAAATGTTTATATGACTCATAAACCATTTGTTTACGCAATAATACGCAGCTGAAATTATGCTCATGTATAACACAGATGATAGAAAACCAAATATTCATGCATAGGAAATCACAAAAATAGGAAATTAGGCTTACATTGATATTGGTGTATGTGCCGCCTTGCCGGTTTTCCTCGTTGCTGTGGTTCGTACTACCGTCTCGTCTGCAGCTGGAATGCACACGTGCACGAACTTGGCGCCAAACTCGGCGTTTGGCTATCTCGCTCTCACGTTGATAGCACCGTATGCTGTCTTCCTTCCTCTCGCTAGGAATGAATTTAACACGATTGAAACTGCTTGTACTTGCCAATGACCAATGTTGTCGAATGCTGTCGCTGTTGATTGGACTCGCAATGACCTAATGTGGTTTAATCCTGGCTCTGTAGGACCAATGTTGTGGAGCCTTCTCAGTTTTCCGTTATTTGGAAAATTCCTGATTGCCAGCTCGCCTTGGAATTTAATGGACTGTATGAATTGTAGGTTTCACTGAATAAATACACTCGTTGAAAGCCGGAAATATGTTACTTTATTAGCAATAAACAACACATTGAACGTTTGAACATTTACAAAGAATTAGCTTTCGGAGTGCAGACCGGTTCGCATGCTGCCACGTTGACAGATGGAACGTAAGTAAGTTTTTAGAATCGGACCCGCCCGGGAGTCTACTGCGCACAGTATGAATTCAGAATGCAAGAGAGGCGGCAAAAGTTTATAAAGTCCTTAACAACGGGAGTGAGATATGGACGCTCAGGAAAAGAGAAATGGAGAAAATAGACGCGTGGGAAAGAAAATTACTCAGAAGAATATACGGCGGAAAGAAAGAAGAGGACGTATGGAACAGAAGAACAAACAAAGAAATAGAAGACCTGTATGGAGAACCAGCACTTAGCAACCAAGTAAAAGCGGCAAGGTTACGCTGGCTAGGACACTTACAAAGACAAGCAGAGGATAGAACCCCCAAAAAGTTAATGAACATCAATCTAGGAGAAGTAAGAAGAAAAGGAAGGCCAAGAAGAGAATGGTTAGAAGCAGTTAAAGAAGACTTGGAAGGAAAACAGATACAGAACTGGAAGGCACAAGCTGGGGACAGGAAGAGATGGAGAGAGATTACTAAGCTATGGGCCTGAATGGCCTGCGTGTAGCATTATATATATATATGCTAAAAGTGAAATCAGCAGTTTACAATAGGGATGGTAAGTGTGACGTACTTCCGCCGTGCGTGGTTCCAAACAAATTCCCTAACAATGGTTGTTATGGACGTTAACCTGCAGTGAACGTATCTTGTTGGCAGTTTTCTCGTTTTATACCATTTAATTTGCTTTTAAAGAAATAATAATGGTGATGTGTTTCGCACCGGATTGTAGACACTACAGTGAACGTAATATATGTAAATTTTATAGATTTCCCAAAGACGAAAAGGAGAAAAAGCGATGGATAAAATTGATACGGTAAGTTAGGTTATAGTTACTAATTTATTTTCAATGTTTACATATGATATAAAGACTTTATATTAATAAAACATTATTTTTAGAAGACAAGATAAAGATCCCAGCAACAGCTCGCGGATTTGTAGCTGTCACTTTGAAAATAGTTTACGTGAAAATGGCCTAGTGTTCTTCGAACACAGTAAGAATAAAAGGTTCGAGTTCTATTCACCCGAGAAAAAGGCTAAAGCAAGGTAAAATGCAAGCATATGTTATGCATGATTTTATTTCCTAATTATTAATTACTTTCAGAAAAATAGAGGTTATTCCAGTAAATGATCAGGCCAGTTGTAGCACGAGTTGCAGTAGCCACGCAGATTCCAGCGAGAACTTGTCTGAAACAATTACAATTGGTAAAAGTACAGCATTGCTTCAAGCTGAAAATTATTATCTGCAAAAAGAAGTGGAAGAGTTAACGGCTAAAATAAATAAATTAGAAGTTGCATTTTGTTTTCAACACATTCAAGACAACGATGATCTAGTAATGCTGTATACAGGTCTTCCAAACAAAGACATTTTTATGGTACTCTTGAATTTGTTGACTAAAGTAGAACGATTGTACTATTCCGGATGGAATGTTGAAAGTATCGAACCAGAAAATCAACTATTCATGACACTGTATAAACTGCGTTTGAACACGCCATATAAGGACGTGGCACAACGATTTAACTGGTCCACAGCAACAGTGTCCAACATTTTTACAACTTGGTTGCATTTACTACATGAAATAATTTTTAAAACGTTAATGGCTAATGTACTATAACGTATCGACAATGAAGCGTGTCTTCCGTCTTGTTTTGGATTGTTTCCGAATACCAGGATGATATTGGACTGCACAGAAGTTTTTTCAGAAAAACCAGGTTTGATGTTGAAGCAGAAGGAATTATATAGTAGCTATAAACATAGGAATACCTTAAAAGGATTTGTTGGTGAAGCACCAAATGGAGCTGTGACCTTCGTGTCCGATTTATATCCAGGATCAACATCGGACAAAGTAATCGTAGGGCACTGTGGTATTTTAGAAGTGTTTGAAGAAGGGGATTTGATTTTAGCAGGTAAAGGGTTTTTGATCACAGATATTTTACCGGCCGGCGTATCTGTAAATACACCACCATTTTTACTGCAGCCGCAATTTACTGAAGACCAAGTAATTCAAATGAGAAACATTGCAAGAGCTCGTATACATGTTGAACGAGCTATAGGTAGAATTAAAGGGTATCATATACTGGACCTTATACCTCAGAACCTTTTACCTGTGTCAAATAAAATATGGCAAGTTTGTGCGGCACTGACAAGTTTTCAGTACCCTTTAATTAAAGAGGTTTACTCAAATGTAGACTAAATAAATGTGGCATTTTCTTTACATTTTACAAAATAAAATAAAAATACATTCGTTGTTTATAAGATTTTGTTTATTTATTAATAATAAGAGTAAGATTAATTTTCCATATTTGCAATGTGATTTAGAAACTGATTTATATAAAAATTCTTTATAACATCAAAGTTATTTTTCCAATTTTCATCTTTTTCAATCGGCTTAATAATAATTTGTTCTGTGTCCACACTACAAGGTAGCATTTCTTTTTATTTAAAATATATAACTGGCCCTGAATTTGATGGAAGTAATGATGGTTATGGTTTACGCTGAACTTATCATTTTCTTTTTCGTATCTAATGATGTACTTGTCATCATAAGCTAATGCCGTACTTAAATTCGGATATCTATATTTAAACGGACATTTTATTTCAATAATACTGTCCTCCTCAACAAGGCCATCTGGACTTGCCCCAATAAACCCACATGGATCCAACCATAACCCCGTTTTGGTGACCGATAATCCGGTTGCTGCCGAAAATGCTTCAACGGCACATTTTTCATTATCACGGCCCCACTGTATTGCCTTGACACCAGCAAGATCGTATGCTCCTGAAAACAAAAAGTAATTTATTGATTATAATTAGACAAAAACAATGTTTTATGTTATTAATGCTTTCTACTTTTTACATGACTACTAATAAAGTACCATGTAATATTGCAATATTATTACCTGTAAGTTTTTTAAAAAGTGAAGGAGGGTATCTATTTCTTCTGCAAGCTGTCAATATGCTGCCAAAGTTGCTAGCAGTCACCCTTAATTTTTTATATCTTAACCATAAGGGGTTGTTGGCTTGGTTGATAGTAGCGGCTGCTACTTCTTCTATTTTTTCTTGGCAAACCCGAGCTTTCGTTTGAAAATACTCAAGTTTTGAGTTGCTTGTAAGGTAATCTTCAGAGAAAATTATTTCCGGAATGGTAATTAATAGGGGTACCTCGGTATTTTTCAATTTAGGCCCCAGCAACCACGAAAAGCCTACGTTGCCTCCAAACTGATTTAACTGGTTGCATAGTTCAGTTATATCGGCTTCCGTAATCTTGGTTTTGGAAGCAGTAAAAACCTTTGAAGCTGGATACAAATCTTCAATGGTGTGTAGTTCTTCTGACTCCGATGGTTTTTTGGCTGCCCAACTACACAATTTATCCGTAACGGAAATATTATAATGAGCGAACAATGCCAACGCTGCTACATGGTGGCAGGTTGGTCTTCCCCTGGGACATGTGCAGTAACTTTTGGTAATGTGTCTCTCGGCAACCAGAGCTATCTAAAAAGTAACACAAAACTATTATTTTCTCTAAATTCGTCCATACATAACCTCAATATTTCTTGTTGCTTTTACAGTGGTACAAGAACTTAATAGAAACGAAATATTAATTTCTTAATAAACTTACCTCGACTTTGTACAGTTCATCACTCATGCTAGCATGAACACTACCAGTAATAATTTTTAGCTCATCGTTAAAACTCATGCTATGTACATGTCCTGACTCAACAGCATTTTCACCACGTTCCACTAGTTTTTTATCGTCATTATAGTATATTATGTTATTAGGAGCAAAAGTGATATTTTATGTGGCGAGGCTGGACGGGTTATCTGCCGAGCTTGCGAGGCAGATAAGTACAGCTGAGCCACATAAAGATACTTTTGCTCCGAATAACATATAGTATTTTTTCTTCAAACGTTTTTATAACAAATTATTTACAACTTTTCCATTTTTGTGAACAAAATTCGAAGAAAATTACTTGATCCCGTCAGCGGCAGATAATATTATCTGCCGCTTGGCAATAAAGGGACAGTTTAGCATCATCAATCCAGCAGTATAATGCCATATTTTACTGCCGTTTGAAGAAAAAAGTAATTATATATAGCAGAAACCTTTACGACGTGCTTCTGCGCCATGCTTTACAATTACTTTTGCAGTTGTTACGCTATTTCAACACTGCTTTAAAAAACATTCATAACTTCACATGCAAATGTCCATAACAACCGTTGCTATGCAAATTGTTTAGAACCAGTATGGCAGTATTTCCGGGATATTGACGTTTTGATACTTAATAAATAGTGCCTTTCACTGTGAGAATTTATTTAATTGTACATAAAACCAGTTAGGTTCATATTTTTTTTATGTGAAAGTGAAACATTTCATACATTTGAAAAATGTGCATTATTATTAATTTGAACTACTTTTTTTCAATAAAAGAGTACAGAAAAATTTGTTCTTTAAATTGAACGCAAACTGGTATATTAAGTATATAATTTTGCTTCAACAAGCTTTCACACAGAAACATGTTCACCGATGTAAAAAATTTAAGGGAACACGATAGCGTGGCGCAAAGTTGCCTAGATGCACTGCATATGGTAGAAAACTCAATTTTTAGCTGTGTGGCGCAAAGTTATCCGACTTGGTGGTGTAACTTTGCTCCACCTTTTAATTAAAGTTTTTTAATATAATTCACGTATTAATAAAGAATTAGTTCTGAAAAACTATTAATTTGAATTACAAAATATAGGCTCAGCTGCAGAACACCAATAAATAAAAACAGACAAAAAGTGGTTCAAAGTTACCCTGAATGACTGTAATAACGAAAATATATTCTATAATCACCACTTATGTTATTCTAACTAGGTACCGTACGCTAAATAATGTATGCACTAAGTATTTCTTTATGAAAATTTCGATAAGCACTGACTTGCACATGGGCAAAATTTTCGGACCTACGCGCTGCGCGTTGTGATAATATAATTTGTTTTGTGTACAGTGTTGCCAGATCTACCGCTAAAGCGGTATTTCTACCGTTTTCACTTGCCATCTACAGGTTACAGAAAGTAGAGACCCTGTATATAGCTTACCAAGAGTTGGGCAAACAGCCTCATTTGACATACATATTTGATCCAAATTAGATATTTGACATATGTCAAACGAAGAGGTTATGAGAACCAATCTTACTAACTCGCTTTTTATGGGAGAGTTTTCAGAGCATTGATCGTTCTTAGGATCTCTAAAACCGACTATTAGGAATATATGGCCAATTTAGTTAAAATTTAGATTTGCATGTGTGAAACTATCGGTCGTAACATGTTACAAAATATGTAAGAAAGGCACTTATATCACACATGCCTTGTAAAAAGTGATCCAAACCAATCAAAATGTACCCTGCTGTTTGCCCAACTCTTAGTAACAGGGACTCTAACAGAAAGTAGATTGGGACGCGGTGAAAATCGGAACTAATGTTAGAATCTAGTCATTTTCAAGTTTCGTGTTGGTAACATTTTTACATCTATCATATTGACATTAAATTGTTAACCTTATTTAAGCTAAATGACACAATAAATCAGAGGCATACGCAACATTGCGGTATGGTATATTATCAGTTCTTGAATGTTAATAGGATTGCGGAAATAATGATGTACGTTGAACAATCAGGCTCTGCTAAACCTTATATCCCAGCAACAGCAATTTCCACACTTTAAAACACAAAGAATTTGTCATATGACGTTAGTCACTGCGCAAACGAAATCCCTCTACCCACCGTTACTGTTTACTTGTCATTTAAAATATAACCTAACTTTGTATGTTTTTGACAACTTTCCACATATTGCCAATTCATCAAATATGATCACAGCGCCTTTAATGACCTACCTTGACACCCAATCTACTTTCTGTGACCTGTCCGTTCTCCCGTTTAGTTTAACTTGAATGACCGACAGCTGCTGTCGCAGCGGGTAGCAGAGTACTAAAGAAAAGTAGAGTGGAAACAGAAACCTGTAATAAAACTTGACCACTCCTTAGATACGCAGCGGGTAGCAGAGTACTAAAGAAAAGTAGAGTGGAAACAGAAACCTGTAATAAAACTTGACCACTCCTTAGATACGGGGTTCCCGCATATTCTTAAAAGGCTTTTAAGTAAAAAAGGATTTTATCTACGACCACCACTAAAAGTAGGCCTTTTAGCGCTAGCTTTTTTCACTAAAAGTGACATTTTATAATTTAGCGTGTTTAAAGAAATCAGCTGTTTACTTTTAGCCCATGTGCTAAAAGTGAAGTGAGGTTATAAAACTACAATTTCGAACTGGAAGTGAAGTTCTAAAGTTATTTTAGTTACTTCTTGCGTTAGAGGTAAAGTGTTTTTGAAATAATTAAAGCGTTATGTAATAAATACAGTGAGATGTGTAGTATTAATAATTACCTTTGATAACTGACTTTGACAGTACTGGCTTCGCAAACATGCGCCCGCGCTCGAAGGCCTACTGTTTATTATGACATAAATTAGAAGTGTCATAGATGCAAACCTTTGTTAAATCGATATTTATGGATTAATAACAGTAAAATTAAGGTCGTAGATAAAATATTGTATGCAAAGCGTGCTAAAAGTCGACTTTTAGCACTTGTTGCATAATAGTAATTTACGATACAAGTGCGTAAAGCTACTCTTTAGGCACGAGTGGGGTAGAGTTAAAACGCGAGTGAGCGAGCGTTTTAAGCCCCGCGAGTGACTAAAGATGCTTTACGCATGTGTATCGTACAATATTTTATCTACGATAGAATCTAGAAAACACGGTAAATATGAAAAAAAAATTAAATATAAATTAGGATTACCAGCAACCGGTCGTAATTTTGGGTGTTTTAAAAATTTTAAAACACGTTGCTACTCACAACGTGCCTAATGAAATCTTTTAAATACGTTACTACTGACGACGTAAACTAATGAAAACATGTTATCAAACAGTTGTTTTACAAACTTAAAACTGCCAACTAAAACTCAATTTTACACACTGTCGTAGATAAAAGTTATTACCCAACCAATTTCTTGACCCGAGTTTTTAAAAGGGACCACGTTACAGTTTTGTGTCGTTAGCTAATCATTAGCCATTATTAACGTTTAACCCGTAACAACGTGCTGATTTTTTGTGACGGTGTTTTTCAAATTTTGATTGTTTTCGTTTTATTTTAATAAAAAGTAAGTTTCATTACATTACTCTTGCAAAATAAAAAGAAAATTACTATTTCTTGGATTCCTAAATACTTAGGCACGAAATGGCAGAGTCCGAACCATCCTGCAGTTCTCGACGCTCCGGCAGCTTCGATGAAGAGGAAGAAATGTCGGAGTCGGAATCGAAAAAGGCTGCGACAACCCTAAAAAAGGCAAAATATTCTCAAACTTATAATCGGCGATGGGAAGAAAAACCTGATCTAAAGGGTTGGCTTCAAACTAGGAAAAAGGTATTTTTAAAATATATTTTAAATATCTATTAGAGGGGATAAATTTTACAGGGGTCAGATTTTGCATATTGCAGTGCATGTAGAATTGATGTTAACATAAAATCTGGGAAGTTTCAATTACTTAGACATTTGCAAAGGGAGAATTATAAGAAAGCTTGTCACGGACAACTTAAGCAGAGATCGTTGAAGGATATGATGCCCACTTCGATGGTCACTCAAGTGAGGGACGCCAAACTAAAATTATTGGCTTTCGTCTTAGAACATAATATGCCAATGTCTGTAATGGATCATGTCCCAGATCTATTGCGAGCGGTATGTCCTGATTCAAATATAGCAAAATCCATTAAATTAGCGCGAACAAAAACTACAAATATAATTAAAAAAGTCACAGGTGCTTACTCATCTCAGAAATTGGTGGAAATATTAAAAAATAATAAATTTAGTCTGATAATTGACGAAACAACCGATAGAACTACCATGAAACACCTGTGCTTGGTAGCAAGAGTAATGTTTCATAATAACATCAAGGATTGTTTTTTAACCCTTTTGCCTGTAGAAAGTGCCACAGCAGAAGTTTTGTTTCAACAAATAGTTGGATTTTTTATTGCAAATAATATTCCATACACTTCCAATCTTATCGGTTTTACCGCAGACGGTGCCTCAAACATGATGGGGCGTCATAATTCTAGTTTTCAGATGCTATTCCAAATATAATTGGTGACATCAATATTAATGTAATGAACGAAGGTGATGCTAATGTAAACAAATATTTTTCAGTACTTGCAAAATACGGTTTTGTACCCTACATTTTAAACCCTACCCGCGTTACTCCTGAAACTAACTCATGCTTAGATCATATTTTATTAAAAAATACATCTAATAGTTTTCGAAATTTAAATTTTAATAGTTACATTTTAAGGTGTAATATTACAGATCATTATCCAGTATTGTTAAATGTTTTTTCTAAATCGGCAAATAGTGTAAATTTAAATTCTAACGAAAAGAAAATCTCACAAATTGACTTTAATAGGCTAAATTGGAAACTTTTCTAACAAATGTAAACTGGAGTGATATGAAGTCAAATGACCTACAGATTGCTACTGACCTCCTTTTGAACAAATTTAACTCAATTATTGAAAAATCAAGAGTTTATAAAAAGAGAAACCGAAGAACTACAAAAATCAAACCATGGATAACTGATGGTCTGATTGTGTCTATAAAAAATAGAGACAAGTTAAAAAAAAAGAATTTGGCCGGTTGCACAAAGCTATAATTAATGGATTATTAACTAACTACTCATCATTTCTAACGGTTTGTTAACCACTCGTCGGGTTGTACAAAACAATTTGATTGTTCGTTAATCATCCGTTTCCTAATTGGAGATTGATGAAAGGTAAATCTGGCAACAGCGCAAAAATAGTCGTGTTGACAGCTCGCCTTTGGTTTACGAAGATGAATGAAATAATGAAAAAGCGGGTGAATTTGACACAGTGGGAAAAGGAAAACCCTTATTTCTGTTGTGGAAAAGTGAGTATATATATATATATATATATATATAAATCTGCATAAGAATACCAACTTACTTAATAGTCCTCAAGGAACTTAAATCTATTATTAAGAAAAATATTAATATATGTTATTAATAATTACTATTACTATATTAAACACTACATAGATACTTTCTTACAATTACCAACAAAAACAGTAAACAAATTAATGTACATTTTATAATATTAGCTCTTAAACAATTGATTAAGCTGACTCTTAAAGTGCTGTATGTTCTTGGTTTGCTTAATATGTTCTGGTAACCTATTATTATCTACTATTCCTTTGAAAAATACTGAATTTTGTGTGAGACATTTTGCTCTTGTAACTAAGCATAAAATCTCTCTTATGTCTAGTTTCATAACTATGTACCTCATTAAAACCAGTTATGAGTTCTGTAAGGTATTGTGGAACCTCACCCATTTTTATTTTTTGTACAAAAACCAAAGTATAAATTTTAGCTAGTGTCCTTACATCTACCCAATCCAACCTCTGCAACATATCTCTAATACTGGTGTATCTATTACAAGTCAAAATTATTCGCATGGCTTTATTCTGTAATTTTTGTAATCTCATTAAGTCCTGTTCCTGTGCTGTATAAGTAATTGTTGCTCCGTATAGGAAATGGGGGAGAATTATTGTATTAAAAACTGTTTTTCGCGCATCTATTGATAAATAGCTGTTGCACCTACTTAAGACTCCTATCTTTTTAGCAATTTTCTTGCAAATATAATTTATATGATCCTTAAATTTTAATTGCTTATCCACTAAAAATCCCAGGTAAGGTGAGGTGGGGTAAATGCAACATAGTTTTGGCATAGTTGGACTTTATATTAATCAGAATAATTTTTCCAATATTTGTTTTTAATGTGCAAAGGAATATAAGCTCTCTATACACTTCCAAATGAAATGTCCATCAGAAAATCTTATCAGATTAAAATGAAAAATTATATACACCTTTTTTTGAAATGATGTAAACATGTTACATTTTCCCCAAAAAATGGGGCAAATGTAACAGTGGCCCACTACAAACAGGTGACAACAGATAGGAATGTGTATGGGGTAAATGCAAAAGTAGTTCCCTTTGAACAAAAAATGCTGCAAAAATTATGAGAATATCTTGATAAACAAAAAAGTTATAAACTTTTTCTTGAAATGATTACGAGCAAGACTAAATTTATTAATTTTATTTATTCAAAATTAGCTTGTATTACAATGTTCCTGAATGGAACTAAGTGCCTAAGTTATAAAAAATTAAAATAATGTAACACTTGAAAACTTAAAAAATACTTAAATTATTTATTATAGAAAACAAAGTAAAAAAAATTATTTATTATATAAAACTTCTGACGTTGAGACTATCTTTTTTAAAGTCTTCCACATACGATTTGGATTACTTTTACACTCATCAACATTTAGTTCATAATATAATTTCTTTTCCTGTCGAATAATGGCTACAGTCCTATTCCTAGCAGTTTTGTACATTTCCCAGTCATGCTGATCTCTAGTTAACAGGAACTTTTTATAATTCAAGTCTCTTATTTTTATTGCACTTAAAACATTATTATTGAACCATGACTTTGTACCAAAATCCCTAACTACTACCTCTTTCTTTGGCATAAAATAGTCTATAACATTAGTAATATTTCTATGTAGGTTGTCATACTTCTGATCTAAATTTCTTTCCCTAAAATTATAAGGAACATTCCTAAGTGCTTCCTTTAATTGCTGCGGATCATAATTATTTTCCCTCATTACGCACTTACTTAATTTTTTAGTTACATTTATTTCCAAACTAATTATCATATGATCAGTAATAATGGGTTCGTCCAATACTTCACATTTCAATAACTTACGATTATTGCTTAATACTAAATCTATAATAGAACTACTCCTATCAGTGATATGTGTACTGTCATTAATAAGCTGTATGAGCCCACTATCATTTATTATTCGTTTCAACCTGTTTGTATATACACAATCAATTCTTTTCCAATTAACCTTTTAATGGCCGCGTCTTGATAGCGTGCAGCTAGGGTGATAATATTCTAAAAACTTGTTCTTAGTTATATATTATAAGTAGTTCTGTCTGTTTGTCTAAATTTATTCGTTTTGAAAAAAAGCCATGTTCCCATTTTGGGAATATTGGCCTATTATGATATGCTAATGTTACTTATTTGGATACTTTGAGAAAATACATAAAAATTGATTTTACTACTATTTATTTCGGATAATATCTGTATAATATATAAGAAAAGAAAGCTATCTACTAAATAATTACTAATTAGTTACTACATAAACAATAATGTACAGCTACAACTATTGCTTAGTATGATAATTATCAAAACAAAAATTTTTGTGAAGTCGTTTCTCGCATTTGCTGCATTTCAGCCTTGTGTTGTTTTGGCAGACTATGCAACGCCCTTGCGATGTACTTGTAGGAATATGATTTACACCGTCAAATCTGATGTCTTGTAATATAGGTGCAGATGGTTCGCCTTTTCTTTTACGTTGGGCTGCGCCAACGTTTATAAGCGCTAATGCTACATTTCGTCTAAACTGCAGATGGGTTATAGAAGTTCCGGGATTCACATGTTGATAAAATCGAAATGCAGCAATAACGGCTAAATTTAGACCATGTGAGAAAAGATTCCACCACCACTTCTTCGATCGCAACATCGGTCGGTAGCTAGCCGATAAGCGGTCCAGAAGATCAACGCCACCCATTCCAAAATTATACTTGCTAATTAGATTGGGTTGGGTGACTTCTTTTTTATTTTCAGACTTCACCCTTCTTGTCGTTTTTTGAACTGGCGTAACTTTGAAGTGGTTACTTGCTACAGTCACTACAGCATTGTCGTTCCATTTTACGCACAGTACATTCCGATCTGACCTATAATCGTAAGAACCCCTATCCTTTTTCTTCATATCCTTTGACGATATCAAGGGACATTTATTCGTTCTGTTCTCCCTTACCATGCCACAAGCACGAATACCTTTTTCAGACAAACTTGCTAGGAGGGCATAGCTTGTAAAAAAATTGTCAAAGTACACTAGATGATTGCCAGGGTTATCTAATACTTCCAGCATCGAATGAACTACTCGCCATCCTAAAGGTATTGTAGAATCTCCTGACTTTCCACAGTAAATTTCCAAGTTATATGGATATCCATCGTTTCCGCAAAGCATCCATATCTTGAAGCCAAATCTAATCGGCTTATTTTTGATAAACATTTTGGCCGAGTGACGCCCATGATATGGCACCATTGCTTCATCTATACTAAGATGCTTATGAAAAACCCCAAACTGTTGAAACCGTTCTTTTAATTTTTCATAGAACACCAAAACCTTTGCCACCTTAGAATTAGGAAGGTTACGATTATCAACTAGATGAAAGTAGCGCATTATGGTTCGGATTTTTTCTCTACTCATTGTTTTAGCAAAAATCGGTGCTTGCATATCATCAGCCGTCGACCAGTAGTCGTTTTCACTTGGAACGCTATGATAGCCACTGATTAGAAGTAATCCCAGAAATTGTCGGATCTCCTCGTCAGATACGCTAAAGTTATGAATATTTTTCTCTCTTCTAGCATAGAGCTGAGTTTGTTCTCGTATGTAAGAAATAATTTCGGACGTAAGGAATAAAGAAAATATTTCATATTCCGACTTTCCAATGTGCTCTGCACCTACTTTTGGAGGATCCTCAGCTTCACGATTGATTGCCACTTCCTGTGTCTTTTTCCACATTGCTTTTCTTTTTACTGATGGTTGTTGTTCTTCTTCATCATCCGAAGATTCTTGAATATGTAATTCTATATCTCCAGGAACTTCATCGGGCATATCGTTTGATTGCAGTACCTCATCATCAATTTCATCTTCGTCACTATCAATGTCTCGATCAGCAGACTCTGGAGGAAGAATTACTATATCCATTCCTTTTACAGACGTTGAAGCTTCAACCGCATCAACCGCATTTTCCAAAAATCTGTATTTTGTGACAGACCTAAAACGTAATTATTTTTATATTATATAAAATTTACCTTTTTTACTATTAGACTAACCCGTAAAACATCTTTGGATCCATAATTGTAACTTACACAACGTTGATCAACACTTTAGTCAAACAACTGCACTGTGCAATAGCTAAATGAAAACTAAAAGCCAACAAGCAAATTTGGTCTGTAAAAGATACGCCGGCAACAACATGTACAGACCTGCAGAAACCTGCGCTTTAGTTCTCCAGAGTGATTTATGACATATTGTGTCGTATACTGGCCAACGTTCCCAAATTGGGACATGCGAGTTTTAGCACGGTTTTCAGAATAAAAATATAATTCAAACATAAAACAGTGGTAATAGTTATCAAATATAGTTTATTGGCTACTATTCTAGTGAAAAAAAAATTTCAAAAAACAAAAAATAGTATGTTTGTCATCATTTTTTGCGAAACGCGACAAAAACTTCAATTTTATGTTACTTTTAGGAAATATTATTAACACAATGGTGAAAAAGAAATAAAATCATCTTTAGTAAAAAGCAAGTACACACCCTTATGTTTAGTAATAAACACATACATCAGCTTACAATATGATATATAGCTGATAACATGAGATAAAAGCCGTGTTCCCAAAATGGGAACGATGGCCTTTAAAAGGTTAAGGTTAAAATCACCCATTATTATAATATTTTTAGTACAACTTACCACAAAATTTTCCAACCACTCTTCAAAAAAATTTAAAAAATCTGTATGTGATGCGCTAGGAGAATGATATAAACATCCCAAATTATATAGCTCACATCCAATTGTAACTTCAATTATTAAAAACCAGTAATTCATTTGTAATATACATTCACTTTTCACCTTAAAGGCTACATCAGATCTAACATACATCATTACCCCTTCCGTAAATCTACTTATTGAATCTGTTCTGATTAATCGATATTTATTTACACATACCTCAAAATCCTCAATGCTGTTTGTTTACCTTGACTCTGTCAGACACACAACTAATGGGTTTTCCAATTTTATAAAATTGCTAATTTCATCTCTATTGGCCAGTACACTCCTAGCATTTAGCAAGAAGACTTTAACTTTGTTATTGTTTAGTTGCTATACGCTTGAGTCAAACAATAACCTATCTTTAGCTCTCACCAGTTCCCTTTTAAAAACCTCACAATTTCTGTCAAAAACTGCATGTTTTGTATTTATCCTAGTGTTAAATTTTTGGTTTGCACTGATACAATTTACACACTGACTTTCTCCCGCACAGTTCCCATCATGTTTCTCGGAAGCCCATTTGCCACATACTTCTTTGTTTTTACAGTTAGCTGCTTTGTGATTGTAACCCTAGCATCTGTAGCATCTTAGTAGGCTATGATGTGCGAATACTCTGCATATGGACCAATTTATTTTTACTTTTCCGATTCCTACCAACTGCTCTGCCATTTTCTCATCTGCTTTGATAATGGCAAATGCCTTATTGTGGTTTTTCTTTATAGTTACTACTTTTATTTCCGCCTGTGTATTAATAACCTGTGAGTTTTGTTCGACTAGACATCATAGGCGAAACTAGAGTATTTTATTTGGTAGTGCCAGCTATAAATCAAGTTTTGTGGGGTTGCGAGCAAACAGGCGTTTTTTTTGGCAAGCTCAAACGCGTCTAAATGTTTATTTTTTTTCAGTATTTCAGTTCTTTATATTTCTTGCGATACCACCTCTTTGTATCAATGAAGCATCTTTTTTTCCGAGCCGAATCTCCTTACAAATTAAAACTGACAATTCGCAGATAAATAAAATCAATTTTATTAACTCTCTTATGTACAACAATAAAAATAAATTCCTAATCTAACTAACAAACATAAAAACTAATAACTAATCTATAATAGAAGCCTTCTTTCAAATGGGACAATGCGTTTAAATTCATCAATTACCTCGTCCACATTGACGGAAGCTGCGAGGTCCTGTTCCACGTAGAGTAACATTAAATGCTGAAGACGTTCCTGCTTCATTGTTGACCGCAACTTAGACTTTATATGACTCAGTTTAGAAAACGCTCTTTCGCAGGAACAACTCGTGACGGGTATTACAGAAAACTGTCTCAACATTTCTGTAAATGCGTTCAATATGTTGATTTTGTCTTCAACGCTCAGCCAATGTAGCCATTCTGTTAGATTTTTGGAAGCCTCACATTCTTTTGATTGGCCCGCTCGCCCCCACAGCAACCTTATTTCACTTTGCAGCTCATCCATCGACACTGAAAATGTATTGCATAGCGTTTGTTGCTGTTCTTCAGACGCACTTAATTTCAATAGGCTATCCATGGCACTAATCAAGCTCATGGTTTCCCGATTAAACCTTTCATCTAGTTCCATTATCATAGTATCCAGCAATGGATAAAAAGAAGTTATTTTTATTTCATCTTCCTTTATTTGATGGTTATGTTGATTTTCAGCAGTATCGTCAATACGTCGGGATACTTTGCGCTGTTTCACAACAGGAATGCAAATGTTATTTTTATCACAAATATCTGTAGCTGCTTTAAAAATCTTATTGAAACAAGCATCACTTCTCATATCATTGAGTGCAGATCTAAGAGACTTTATGCTAGAAGTTGCTGATAGAAGATTAAGGTCGCTTGTCTGCGAAGATTTACTAATTTTTTAAAATCATTTGTAAAATGGGATGAATTATTTCTAGCATAATAACGAAATCAAAAGTTCTGAGTTGATAAAGAAGTCCACGGCCTTTAGCTCTAACTTCTGAAACTTTGGTAGTCTCTACTATTTCTTCTAAGGCAAGAATATTTGCCGAGTAATTATTGCGAACAGCAGCAACCTGCCCAGCGAGTAGTGGAGAGAGACTTTAAAGTTTTTAGTGCCACGTCTACGCTTGCGGCGATTCTTTCAAGCACTGCATGCCTTATACAACTTCCTTCCATGAATGCATATAAAAATTGAATTGTGCCAAAAAAGTCAAACACTAATCTGTTGTCTTTCGATGAAGAGCATGCATCTACTAAGACCATATTCAAGCAATGGGCATAGCAGTGAACATATACAATTTTCCTATTTTTTTCTTTGCATTTAGCTTGAATGCCTGACCTAAACCCAGACATAGTCGACGCCCCATCAAAACAAACGGATATAACATTAGACCACTGAACCATCAATTGTGTAATAACATGATCGATTTCATTAAATATTGAAGCCGGATCAACTGTGAAAAGTCGCTGAATAGATACGAAGCGTTCAATGGGTTTATTTAGTTTATCATCAAAATATCGCAAAACAACTGACATTTGCTCATGGTGTCCGCAGTCGCTTGTGTCATCTGCCATAATTGAAATCTTTTTATTGGAAAATGAAGACGAAATCGTTCGAAGAATGGTATTATGTAAACTTAAGATGATGTAATTTTGAATCTTACTGCTTAAATAAGTAGCATTTTTAGGGCCACTTTCAAGGTGGCGCATAAGCGTAGGGTCATATTTTGCAATTAGGTCTACAATATCTAAAAACAGCCCCTTTTCAGAGCTGGTCTTTTTTTCATCGTGACCTCTTAGGGGACGCCCTCCTTTAGCTAAACAGAGAACAATATTTATAAATCTTTGGAACAGTTGGCGATTTTCAATACGTTTGTCTTCTTGCTTTGATATAAAATCACGTTTAGTTTGATCTAACAAAGTATCAATCGATTTCCTTTTTCATAATACTTCCATGAAGAAATACTTTGTATATGAAAAGTAGTTCTTTCATGATTCTTAAACGCTTCAATGGCCCTATGCCAGTTATTAAAACCTTTTTTTGTAAATGCAGCATCAGTATGACCCTTATTGGCGGCGTCATTTGAACCAAAAAAACGGCAATGAAAACAGAATGCAGAATCCAACTGCTTACTGTATTCTACCCATTTGAAAGAATCATACCAATTTTTCTGAAAGTTTCTGAATTTTGAGCATATTTTTCTACGTGGAAATAACGTTAAATTGGGTTGACGTGGACCTCGTTTAATTCTACACCCGAACTCTAACCTGTTAATTGGTACTTCGTTTGAAGGATCATCATATTCCGTAAGACATTCTTTTTCTTTGTTTGCACTCGTTGACGCGGAGGCAGTCTCAAGAGATGCACTTTCTACTCTTACTTCTTCTTCTTTCTGCTCGACCACCATTGTTCCTTCACCTACCGCTACCGATTGTGTTTCACTGAATTTTGGCAGTTTTATTAAAAACCGGTCCATTTTCAACCGATACAGTACAGTCAGTACAGATCAAATACTACGAGTAGGTATTTAATTATTTATTTTATTAATATGAACCGCCAAGTGCAATTCGCAAAACGTCGCCGCGTCACGGGCCACTGGTGACTGGAACGAGTATGTCTTAAACGTAAACGCACAATAGCACGTGTTGCGCAGCCGAGAGAGTGGGAGGAATTTGAATGCCGGACCATTTGAAATTTTAAAGAATCGAAAGAAATGGCGGAGAAATACGTTCATCCTGTAACCTACTTATTATTGGTCTACTACCAGTACTACCGTGGTATTTGCATATGAAGCGGAACATATTAAATTTGCAACTGGATCTCCGCAACGGCACAGTATATATTTTGTTTAAAGATTTATTGATACTTCATAATACCAAGTTTCACTATTATGAATTTAGTTCTTTAGGTCGTGCCAGGGCACACCCGGTACCACCCGTAGTTTCGCCTATGCTAGACATTTTAAAAGATCCTCCTCCGTTAAATCGTCTTCAATATCTATTACTTTAATCTTAGATTTCTGCTTAATTAAAAACAATTAATAACACTCCTATACCATGGAACCCCAAAGACAGCGCCGTCCGATATCTAGGGATATATTTAGATCGCAGACTAACCTGGAGCAATCACATAAATAAAAAGCTAGCAGAATCCTATGCCAGGTTAAGCATGCTTTACCCAATTTTGAACAAAAAATCGTCACTTAGAATTAAATGTGGAATATTAATTTATACAGCTATAATTAGACCAATATTTACTTATGGTTGTAGTATCTGGAGCTCGACATCGAAAACTAATATCAATAAGTTGCAGATTCTACAAAACAAAGTGCTGCGCACAATAACTAATGCTGAGTGGTTTGTAAGAAATTCTCAGTTGCATCGAGAAACTGATATTCCCACAATACAAGAATTCATCACGAAAACAAATAAAAACTTCTATAACAACATAGACATATGTAATGGCGCAATATTTTATCATGTGGGCTCAAGATCACTACACACAAGATTAAAAAGGAAATTACCTGTAGATCTTTTGACTCGTGACAGTGACTAACATAAATGAATCTCAGTAATCTCCCCCTCATAACTGTAGTGCGCACAGTGCCTCATGGGACAATCCAACTTTAACAATCATAAAAATTAGTGACAGAGGTCTTTAGGACCTCGCTAGTGCGGTATATTGTGACACACATCGCTGAACATTACCATGCATAGCATCATTGCTGAACTGGTACAGACAATTGTTAAAAAAAAAAAAAACTTTAATCTTAGATTTCTGCTTAACCGGTACTTGCACGCTATATTGGTTGCCTAACTTCGACTCCACTGCCTGCTGTAGTTTAACCCTTTCCTGGCAATTTTCACAGGTTACTATTACACCTTTAGGCAGAACTCAGACAGAACCGACCGTGCACGATTAACCACGATCAATCACGAGCGACCATATTGTTTATCGACCGTTTTAAAATAGTAACCTCACACAGCGTTGATCGAATTGTTGCGATCAAAATATCGGAAGTGCCGCCCGATTTTAAAACATAACCTCAATTTATTAGAGGAAAACGAAACCTTAAGTTGTTGTTTGTTTTGTCTTTAATAAGTATTACAAAGTTCTTCAACAAAATGAGTGACTCAGAAGAAGAGGTTGTACTAATGTATATGTTACACAAGAGAGCAAAAGTAAATCGTAATGTGTGGGTTCGAGAAATTTTGTTAAACCGAGAACAACAGGGAGAATTTTTTATTTTATGTTCTCAATTATGGAGTGACGAAGACAAATTCCAAAATTACTATAGAATGTCACAGCAGTGCGTTAAGCTCTTAGTTCAATTAGTTGAACCGAATTTTCACATTGGACACACAAACTACAGAAAAAGTATAAGTTTCCTGGAAAGACTTACTGTGACCATAAGGTAGGATAGGATTGATTGTAGATATTTTGATTCCTTATATCCTCTCTAATATGTGTTTCCATTGCTTCAGATATTTAGCTAACGGTGAATCGTTTGCGTCGGCGTCATATCGGTGGAGAATTAGTGCCCACGAATTATCAATCATAATTAATGGCATGCTGAACATTATTTATATTTTATATATCATTAAAAGATGTGTATCTAAAGTATCCAACAAGAAAAGATTGGATCGCAACAGCCCAAAAAATAAATCTTTTCCCAACTGCGTAGGCGCTGTAGACGGGAAACATATACGCATCAAGAAACCTACAAATTGTGGTTCTGTATATTATAATTATAAACATTTTCATTCAATAGTGTTATTAAGTATTGTGGACTCGAGTTATACATTTCTAATAGTTGATGTGGGCTCAATGGGCAAAAACAGTGACTGAGGAATATTTGATAATAGTGAATTTGGAAAATTATTCAAAAAACAGAAACTTGATTTACCAGAGAATTCCCCAATTGAAGAAAATGGTACGGCTTTGCCTCATGTCTTCATTGGAGACGAAGCTTTTAGGCTAACGGAAAATTTTATGAAGCCATATCCTCGTAAATTGCTAGATAACAAAAAAAGAATTTTTAATTACAGACTCTCATATGCAAGAAGTACTGTAGAATGTGCTTTTGGAATACTAGTATCAAAGTTTCGAATATTCGAAACTGCAATCAGTGTACATCCAGATAAAGTAGATGCAATCATTTTAGCTAGAGTTGTCCTTCACAACATGATCAGAACCGTGGATTGCACTCCATTCGAAGACAATAATAATCTACCTAATAATTTCGGAACATTCGTTAACTTTTCAAGTAACATACCAACACAAGATTCACCAAGGGCAAATGTAAATCAATCTACTGCCAGAGCAAGAAATGTTAGAGATAGATTTTCAGACTATTTTGTTACCAATGGAAAGGTGGCATGGCAAGATCAACATGTTCTTAATGATGAAGAAAATATTTAAAGATTTTTGTATATATCTTTTTTGATAAATATAATAAGTAACATCTGGTAGAACATATATTTTACTGCAAAATACATTATAAATACAAGAGGTTATTTATTACCTAACTCATGTAATAATTCGAGAACTCTAATTTTAAAAACTGTTTGCTGTTGAGGTGACAGGGCTTCTGCTTCATCAGTCAAACTTAAAAAGAAGTATTCCATAGAAGACTTTTTATCTTTTTTTGAATGCTTCTCTTTCAAAATGCTGATATATTCAGCCATCTGCACATCTGCCATTTCTCTAGCATTCTTAACTTTTCTCTTTCCTTTTCTGCTCTGTCTGATTGAATGGCTCCATATCGCTGACTGATGGTTCATTGATGGTTCATTGATTTGCTCTTCTGCATTCTCCTCAGTTTCCATTAGTTGTAGCACTCCGTCTTCGCCCAACGTGTACGTCCGGCTATGACACCGACTGCCACTGTCAGTATCAAGAGGTGAAGAAATTTGAGAGTCGGCAATATCTAATATTTCTTCTGGAACATTGGTTGTCGATTTGCGATCTTTGAGATAGCGTTCTAAGAACTCCAAAGAATCAAAATATGCCCACTTTTTTTCTTCACACTAGCACTTCTTGACGGCCCAGGTAAATAATCTTTTCTGCGTTTCCTATATCCAGCACGCAACACCTGCCATTTCTTTACAGTTGCTTGTGCTGTAACAATATGATACAGGTAAGTACAAATTAAATAAAAATGAAAGGTTTCATTACTTACATGTTTTGTTAACTCGGGCAGCTATATTGCTCCAAAGCTTTTCTGTTACTTCCCGATTCGCGTAACCTGGAAGTGCTTGATTATACAGCACGTCATTAGATCGAACAAGACAAATGAGCTGGTCAATCTCCTTCACACTCCAGGAATTAACGTCTTGTGCTTGTAAATAAATTAATATTTACTACAATTTACTATAAAGTCCAACACTTTAGCTTGCCAATTACGTATTATAATAAATTTGTACTACAACAAACTATGTTGAATAAATGCGTCTGATAATCTATTATATTTCATGTAATATTTGATTAACCATTAAAAAAATACATATCCTACTAATAGTTTAAATATTTACCTTCTGTCATTCTTTTTATTAATAACTATCAAACTTCAAACGGTAATGATATGTATTATAACCTCACTTACGATCGACCGCTTCGACCAGAGCGATCACATTTCCAACAAATTCGAATTTTAAACTGATCGGTCGTGGACGATCGCGCACGTAAGTAGTCGGTTGGTTCAGTGTGATGCTTTCCATATGCTTACATGGGTTTGAAATTTTGGACGGTCGCGGACGATCGACGCGGTCGGCCTGTCTGAGTTCTGCCTTATTCTTGTAATTCTTTACGCTCATTATTCCAATTCCTAATTCGCTTGGATTAATGGCCTTCTTAAGTGCTTCTTTAACCACATATGGTCCTTTCTGTCCCTTTTTGTCATAACAACATAAACATATATAAGTAAAAACACTAACAAAACATCCTTAAATTATATATAAAGATAATTACTTCTTCATTTTAAAGATATATTTTTTGTCGCTCATAGCAGCATTCAACATATTTTGATTTTCGGGCATCATCAATTTTTTATGAAAATTTTGGCAGCTTAATTTATAATTCAGCTTTACCAATAACTCACTTTTTATCAATTCTACTGAACTACGATTCCTTACGTTTGACCAGTGTGTGGTCATTAGGCTAAATACCCTTTCGACATGAGCATTGGAGCATGGAATACTAAATATAAAAGTTATTAACTTGTTCAAATTTGGCGTATCTATTTTGTTTCTTCTTAATGTGGAAAATACCAATGCCCACTTTTTATCAAGAGTGAGATCGGAATTGTTGGAAGCTTCCTTAATTAAATTGCTGCCTACTACCATTTCTTCATATAAATCGTCAGAATTTATATTGGTGAGCTTCAGAAATTGGACAGCACGTTCCAAGTCGGCATACACAATTTCACTCTTTAACGAAAATGGTTTTATTACAAATAAATAATTTTCTTCTGTAAAATTAAACCATAAATTAATACTCGATTGCTTTAATATAAAAAATTTTAAAATCCGTCACAATTCGTGTAGCTTGAGAACCGTCTAATTTTCTCAAAGCACCTCTAGCAGTTGCACCGTAAAATTCATCTCTCAGGCGACTTTCTAAACTATTTCTTATATTTAGCATTATATCGAATACTTCCGGTGCTGTTAGAGAATCTGATTCCAGTATTTTTATATTGTTACTAAAAATATTTAATACGTGATGTAGAAAATGTAAATATATATCTGCGGGCATCAAAACAGTAGGATCTTCGCCGCCCAAGTTGTCTTTTACGAAATTCCAAACTAATTTTGGGCATTCTTCTTCGCCCAGTGTACGAAAGTAAGAACTAACAGCTGGCCAAGTTTTTAGAAGTCGATCTATAGCGGGTAAAAGGGATAACCACCGAGTGGTCACATGTCGTAGTAACGGAGCATAGTCCATATAAAAAAAATCATATATCTCCTTAAGCGATTCCACTCTTTTCGCAGACACGGAAAAATGGCTGAATACTTTCAAAACAAATGCTTCCACATCAAAATGTAGTAAATCACCTGCCTTCAATGCCTGATAATGTGCAGCTAAGAGTTTATCATTATCGGCAGATAGTATTTTAAAAACGGAGTTATGGTTTCTAAAATTTACAACTGCATTATCTGCAGAATACGCTGATATTCTATTACTTGGAAGATTATGCTTTTTCAAAGAGGTAAAATTTTTTTCAGCTATTGCTTTTGCTGTCTCATTTGAATCTTCATAAAAGTCCAATAATTTAATAACAACCCCTCCTTCTGGGATAAAATATTTTAACATGATTGGAAACAATTTTGTATTTCCATGATTAGACGCATCACTGGAGATACTGTAAAACATATAATCATATGAGAGTTCATTAATAATTGTTTCCACAGAGCTTGGAGCAAGAACATTCATGAGCAAAGCTTCCGCTTTGGTTCTTCCACACGAAATTTTAGATCCAATTTCAGAATCGGAAAATAATACTCCCAATAATTTTACATTGCAGTCCAACGAACGATAAGATAATGCGTGGCAATTATTATGATAAACCAAAGCTAGCTCAGCAGCAGTAATTTTATTTTTAAGTTGATCGTTGTCTTTGTTTATAAAGAAATTTTTAATAGTTAAACTTTGCGTAGCTGTTCGAAAGTGTAACTTATGCGTTTCCGTAGCTGAATGATTTTTTAGATCATTTTCTCCGCCATGGCCTACCCCAAATTCTTTTTTACAAAGTGTACAGTACGCACTGTTTGGTTTACTTTTGACAGCCAATATCCAATTGTACTGTGATTTCCACTTTTCGTGGAAAACACACATTCTTTTTGGCCTTTTTGTACTTTTACTGGAGCTAAAATTACGTCTTTGTGGTGGTGTTTTGTTGCTACTGTCATTTTCTGAATCAGAATTTGAATCCTCCATCTGTATATGATGTAAATAATGACGTATTAGATTTTTGTATTGAAATTAGAAAGTCTACAACTGTTTACCTTTGTATATAAATCAATAGATAAATAAACTTGTAGCAACTTGCCAGTAATAGTTCTGAGCTGATCGTTTGGATGTTGCACACAGGTGGGTTTTACAAGACTGAGACACTGTGAGGGCGAATCTATAGTCAAGCGTCAACTAAAACAATTTAATCGACAGGCAGCAAAAAGAATCGACAATTAATTCTTATCAGCTTGGTGACCGTACTCGAATATGCATTCTTAGATGGATGCTGACGAGTCAAGTCGTAATTCCATGAAATAAAGCGGGAAAGTAAATGTAGCTTCTAAACCGGGAAATGTTAAGTCCCGAGCGATACCAACTCGGGACCGGAACATTGGTCATCAAACACGGGACTGTCCCGGGCAAATCGGGACGGGGTGTCACCCTAGAAACCAACCATCACATTTTCCATCACAACCCACTATCTTATCTTCATCAAAATCCACCTTGCATTTTATACACGTCTTATCAGTCGCCATCTTACCATTGCCATTACCGAGGAAATGTTTTCTAACTGTTTTTAAATCATACAATCCTTCCTTATTTTAGCTAAGCATATAGTAGAAGATAAGTCTACCAAAGCCTTCATGGTAGATAAGAAACTCAAGGTATGGCAGCAAATTGTAAAAGATTTTAACTGTTCAGCTGAAACGGGGACACGAACGCTGAAGCAGTTAAAAGTGCTTTATGAAAACTTAAAGCGGGAGATGAAAAAATCTGTGGCTGAGCAACATGTGAGATTAGAATTGAAATAACGTAAAATTGCAACAAATTTATTTGTGTTTACCTAATTTATATAGCATGAAAACTACGAAGCCAAATTAAACGAACAAGAGGCAAAACGAGCTGCAAATAACGATAAGGTAATATTTGAAAATGTTGGCACAGTTTTCTTTTAAGATAATAGACCTGTAGGTTTTTCATTCTTGAAAACTGAATTAATCACGATAAATACCTACCTCTATTGTTTCATGTTTTGGCATTTTATACATTGAACTTTTTTAATACTAGCTATATTCATTTTAAGAGAGAAATATTTAAAACGGGGGGAGGAAGTCCACACCTCGTTTTGAAACCAGATCAGGACATATTATTAGCCACTATTCGGGAGCAAGTTGAGCCGTTGTAAAACGAATTTGATAGCGCAGCTTGTCAGGTCATTTTGTATTTTAATTAGCCACCTAGGCTTTAGGGCAGCGTGCCCGCATGCTAAACCCTTTTAGTTACTTATTTGGCTTCATCGCCTAATTCCATAATAATGATTTTGCACATTTTGGCCTCAAGCGCAGTATTTTTCGTCATCCGGGGCACCCCTTTGTTGGTACTTTGACAATCGGGGGTTAACGCTCGCAGGATTTCCGAACCTTCTAGAATTTACGCTGTTGGTGTGACTGCGAGGCCTCGCGCTGTCTTCGTTACCGGCACTTATTTGTTTTATTGGGCGCCTCGCCATTGGCTGTCTTTGTCACCGGCACTTATTTGTTTTATTGGGCGCCTCGCCATTGGCTGTCGAGAGTCACGTGGTAACGCCGTTTTGGCTCACGCCACGGCGGGGGTCGGAACGGTGCTTGCTTGGGCAGTTCTACTCAGGCGATTGAACAAGGGAGGTGTGTGTGTGTCGTTAACGGCGATCTTATTGCGCCAAGGCGTAGGTGTGATGGAGTTCCATGCCCGGTTCTACGTCGTCACGTAAGGGAGTGTTCCCTTTAGCTCGTTATGCGAGGATTCCGTTGAGGTAGGACATCACTTGGGCTAGTTTGGCCGTCGTAGCGGCGTTTGTTGAAGCGCCAGCCTCTGTCGCCATTTTGGGCGCATCCAGACCATTCACACGTCGGCCGTTTTAGCGGCGAATGAATTGCCACAGGCATCCTGTTTCCCGCAAGCTGGACCGCACGCTGATCTCTTGGATCGCCATCAATAAAATTAAGGTATTTGTAACCATTGAATTATACTAACTTCTCGTGCGCGAGCTGTGCGCTTAATCATGTGAATAATTGTGAAATCTTGTGCACCGTTAAAAACGTACCCTTCGCATCTTAAATCGTTGTCGCGAAGTGGCGTCGCTCGCTCATTTTTGATCTAATCACTTCCCTCACTTGGACTTTGCTGTGTTTGCCCAAATTATCATGTGAGCATTTTTTTTATGAACAAACGTTCCCGTTGTGGGACTCATATGTCAAACTGCTTTTGATGTTGTACAGTTATGGGTGTTGTTTAGTAACTGTAGTGCGCCCATCAGCTGATGCTTATTTATAAGAGTTAACGCAATGTTTGCGGCACGCTTTGCTGCCCCAATGTAAGACTGGACCAATAGACGCTTATCTAAGTAAGAGACGCTTTATTCTTGGTCGCTTTGTGCATGTTCTGTTTCAGTGTGCGGCCATCATTGAGGAGATGAATGTACGGTGGAGCCAGTGAGATCAGAGCGTGCAGGTAGGCTTGGTGGTGAAATTGCCGTGGCTGAAAAAGATGATCTAAGTATTTTTGCCATCACGAAATCGTTGTGTGAGTTTATAATTCACGAGTACCCCTATCGACGGAGTGTCTTGAATACTTCGCCCCCGTCTAACCGCCCAGGCCCGGTTATCCGGGTTAAGACAGGCTTCGTGGCGCCCTCATAATTTTGACGTACCCTATATATATGCCTCAACACGCTTGCCAGAACGTATCGTGTGACTCACGCCCGACTCCCTGAGCGTTCCAGCCGTGGCCTTTAGCCTGTTTTTAGCAAATCTCAGGGCAAGTGTGCCAGTTTTCCAGGACTGATTCCGTGGTGCGATGCTCACCTTGGGTGGGTGTCGTAAAGTTGTTTTAATACCGTAACAAGCTGATTATTTCAGTAATTTAATCAACAAACTAATATATTCTTAAATTAATTTTTATCTGTGTTGACAATAGATGAAATTGAAATTATAAACGTTCCTGAACCTGGCCCCTCTAACATTCCATCTCCTGTATTGATCGCCAACGTGACCCAACTCCAATCCCAAATCCAAACGTCAGCTCACACCCAAGCTTCCAGATTGATCTGAAATAAAAGAAAGAGACCTGCGACAGCTGACGATTTAAGAAAGCAGTACTACAGGGAAAAAATTAAAAATGAAAAAATTCAAACAATTTTATACTTATCTTCAAAAAAAAAATTCAAATTAGAAATAAATTACAAGATTAAAATAGTTATTGATTTATAGGATTTTTTTTCGTTAAGCCATTCATTTCATATTAACAAACGCTAGCAAAATTTTATTTTTTTAACGAAAATGAAATATGAGTAAACCCAGCATTGACATTACTCCAAATACATCCTGTGAGTTTCTTTCTGAAATTAAGTACATATAAGCATCTGCGCACGTTTTATTAATATCACTCATATCTAAAATTTTGATTATAGTGAGCAGAAAGATTGTAAAATTATGTGTTAAACAGGGATATACAAAATGTCTCTAAATTTTAACAAACGGAAAATCATACAGGCCCAG